>JABSTR010002990.1:0-73136 GCA_013339765.2 Haemaphysalis longicornis | reverse complement strand
TATAACGTTATCGTTATAGGTGGGCTCGACTGGTATATTAAACTATATATATATATATATAGTAAGAAATGGGTATATCTTCCAACAAAACTGTTTATTGTAGACGTTTCGGTGGGATGCTGACCTTTATATATATATATATATATATATATATATATAAATATATATATATTATGCTTTATATATATATATATGTTAGCATCAGGATGCCTTTCGATATTCCCCGTGAATCCACCATCATCGTTATCCATTCTAGCCACCAAGGGGTATGCTCCTAGATCACTCATTGCCAGACGCCCATCGTCATTATCATCTGTGGATAATCATCATCATCGTGTGGTCTGCCTGCTCAGAAGGTACACCTCATTCACTATAAACGTGGGAGGCGACTCTGGCCAGCGAGGCCTTGGAAGACCAGCCACAGCTGATCGACACGGCCTGGTCCCGGTCAGAAGCTTCTGGGGGCCTGAAAAGAGGAATCCACCGAAGTTTCTTCCTTTAACCCTTCCCCAACATCAATAAAGGTTTACCGAACGGAACTGAACTGAACTT
Organism: Haemaphysalis longicornis; assembly: GCA_013339765.2. Lineage (NCBI taxonomy): Eukaryota > Metazoa > Arthropoda > Arachnida > Ixodida > Ixodidae > Haemaphysalis > Haemaphysalis longicornis. Next base: position 72,584 of record JABSTR010002990.1, on the reverse strand, counting down.
CGGCATCAGAAAGCTGATAAACGCGTCTCCAGGAATATTCCGTCTCTCTCAAGTGGTGGAGGGTGCTTTTCATTGTGCTGCCAACCTCTAGCGGTCGGACCACTGGGGCTCCGTTCAGGTCGAAGGTTGGTTCTACCCACCAGTCCCATGCTTTACGAGAGCAGCCAGTCGGACAGCAACGCTGCGGCCCCGGTTCAGCCTGTTTTTACCCTACCTGGCCACGAGCACGATAATCCGTTTTTCTATGGTTTCCGCAATGACGATGTTGAACAGTGGCCTGATCAGTTCAACCGGGTAAGCGCATTCAACCGATGGGACAATAAATTCAAACTTCAGAACAACTTGTTTTCTTCGACTGAAGTGGCGAAGACCTGGTTCCGGAACGTCCTCAAACCTGCCGGATGGAGCGAAAAAGCAACTAGCAGTCCGTGTGCTGCTTCTGAACGAGCCGTACTCTTCGTACATCGAAGATGTCATCGCACTGTGCCATCGGGTTGACAAGGACATGTCAGAAACCGACTAGTGCAGCACATCATGAAAGGGATCGCCTCTTTCGCCTTTAATGCTCTGCCGGTTCAGAAACCTAATGCCATTGCTGATGTACGCAGGAACTGTGAGCGTTTGGACCACCTGCAGTCCATTCGCTTCCAACATGATCGCATTCAGCGCTTCGTACTCAGATCCGAACAATGATACAAGAGGAGCTACAGGAGCGTGACGCCACCTGCTCCCAGAGCACCCACCTACACGCCCATGGGCTGCGTGAGATAATCAAAGAGGAGCTAGCGTGCATAACCGACGTTCCAGAGCCTTGTGGTCTTGCTCCTAGGCACGTCCGGTCGTACTCCGAAGGAGTTAGGAGACCATCCCTGCCCATGGGGGGAATTGCCCTTCGACTACTCATGAACCTTGACGGCTATTTCGTCGCCTTACCCTTCAACGCCTCCATTCCCATCGTGGCAAGCAGCGCTTCTAGCAAGTGACCGGCCGGTATGTTTTTTCTGTGGCATCAGAGGGCACATTTTGTGGTTTTGTCGGTGACGCCAGCTGGACGAACGCCGAGGCTACGCAACGTATGAGCGCGACGCCTACTATGGATATGCCCCTCGTCAGCGCCTGTACTCACCACCTCCGCGCCAACCTCAGCCCGTTCATGACGCCAGAAGCTTCCCTCGCGATTCCCGCCCAACACGACGTCGTTCCTCTACACCCTTCCGTCATGCTCTACCGCTTCTCCCTCCTGTCTCCAACTCCAGCGTCTCAAACCAGCAGCAGAAAAACTAGACAATTCAGTTTTTTTGAGGGAAAACTACATTTTTGGACCTAGTCCCGAACTTCCGTGTAACCTGTTATCTCTTCTCGCCGAAGCATTTTAAGTGGAAGCGTTAGTGGATACTGGAGCTAGTATTTCTGTGGTTCATGCTGATCTGTGCTCCCGTCTGCGCAAGGTCAAAAGGTATGGCGGTCTCTGCGAAAGGTATGGTGGTCTGTATTTACATTTCGCAAATAATCACCACATCAGGCCATCCGCTTATTGTACCGTGCGCGTATTAATTGGAGAACTCTGCCATTCTATTCAATGTGCTGTTCTTTTGCCATGTGCTCACCGGCTAATCCTCGGATAAGACTTCATTTCCTCTGCCTCTGCAGTTATTTTCTGCCGTGAACCCGCCATCCGTATTGACGATACTGAAAATTCCAGTTTTCTATATTCGCCATTGCACACACTCAATCTGAAATCTGATCATGTTTTTGAAGGTGGTTGTGGGGGAATTCTGTCGGTCTCGTCGGACAAAATTAAGAAAGGCGGTGTTGTGGTGGTGCCCTCTACCCGGTTCATACACCAGGGAATCGCCAACCCAACCTGCCTTTTTTTCAGTTTTTGCACGGTGTGCGGTGCTTGCTGCTCTGAACACTACGAATGAGGCGATATTACTGACCGAAGGAACCACTATAGCTTCAGTTGCCGACCGTGCCCCTGCGTCAGTAGTTTCCGGTGTCGTGCCCCCTTTTGGCTCGTTTGATAATATGTCAGCTGTTGCGTCCACTATCAGTCAGGACCAGATACCTAATCAGAGAAAGTTATTACAGGACGTCGTAACAAACCACCACGCATCTTTGGACGCACTCCTGTAGCCTCCCAAAATCATCTGCAGCGGAGCACAGAATTAAAACGGATGGGTCAGCCGTGATCCCCCGCAGGCCATATCGAGTTTTCTCACCTGAACGAAAAATCATCGGAGATAACGTGCTTGACGTGCTCAAGCACTATTTTGTTCGGCCGCCGACGAGGGACGCATATTGTTGTGTCAAGTTTCGACACTACGAACCACAACCCTTCCGATTTTAGAAAGTTTGCTGCCAAATTAAAATTCTTTCTGCCAACTTGTTTATAAATTGCCTGTGGGGTCCGGGCTATATAAAACGCTGGCTTTCATATGAGCCGTTTTGCGCATGAAAATATCCACGGTACAAAGCGACGGTCGCATCGCCAACTAGAATATTTGCGCTGCCAGACCTGAGGTGGCCACGCAGGATTAGAACGGCTTTCAAGGAGCGGCTCAGGACTTTTCAGGACCGGAGGTTTTGTTAGCAGGAGCTTCGATATCCAGAACTTCAACTCAATTTATGCAACAGAAACACGAAAAAAAGCCTATATGTACATGAAACGTGGTGTTGCAGGCGTAGGTGATGAATGGTAGTATTTAATTGCAGTTTCTATGGTCGGAGGAGACGTACATCGAGATCATATTGAGGAGTGTGCGATTCATGCGTTCAACCGGTCCATTTGTCTGTGGACAATACGGACTATTGCCTAATATGTTGTAACCATTGAAACACCGCTTTTCCATTTCACATTTTCTTTTTTCGTTGCTATTTCAGGCCAACGATTCTGGTCTTCCCCAGTGGTACTCGTCGAGAAGAAAAATGGTTCTGTACGCTTCTGCGTCGACTACAGGGCACTCAATAAGATCCCTCAGAGGATCACTAAGATCACTCAATAAGATCACTGTCTGCAAAGGACGGAATACTTCTCCAGTCTGGACCTTCGGTCGGTTTACTGGTAAATCCCGATGCATGAAGCTGAGAAAGAAAAAACCGCATTTACCACCCCCGATGGCCTTTACGAATTCAATGTAATGCAATTTACCCGTTGCGATTCTTCGGCAACATTCGAACGGATAATGCACACTGTGTTTTGTGGCCTAAAATAGAAAACTTACTATGTTATCTAGACGATGTTGTTATTTTTCCGTCCACGTTTTTGCAGTCCCTTGAGTGCCTTGACGACGTAGATAGTCGACTGTCCATCGGGGGACTTCAACTTAACACTTGTAAACAAAATGCCATTTTGCTAGCGAGAGTATTAAAGTACTCTGGCACGTTGTCTCCAAAGACGGAATACGCCCGGATAGAGACAAAACAGCTGCCGTTATTAATTTTCTCTACCTCTTCAACAAAAAGACCTGCAAAGTTCTCTTGACCTGGCATCGATTTGTCGGCGTTTTATACGCAACTTTGCCACCCTTTCTTCTCCCCTGCATCAGCTCTTGCGCGCCAACATGCCTTTTATATGGACAGATGATTGCCAAGCCGCATTTCAAGCTCTGAAAGATGCACTTACCTCTGACCGTGTTCGGTGTCATTTTGATGACTTAGCGCCGACTATATTGCACACTGATGCCAGAGGGGATGGCATTGGTTCCGTTCTTCTCCAGTGCGATGCCCGCGCTTCGGGAAAGAGCCATAGCGTATGCTAGTCGCTCACTGATGCCCTTCTGAGAACTACACCATCGCGGAGCAGGAATGCCTAGCTCTCGTCTGCTCTATACAAAAGTTTCGCCCTTTCCTCTACGGTAGTCATTTCAACATCGTTACTGACCATCACGCCCTCTGTTGGCTATCCACGATGAAAAACTTGTCTGGGCGCATCGGCCGAACGATATTGCGTTTGCAGCAGTTTTACTTCGCCGTTACATTCAAGTCAGGGAAAAACCATTCGGACGTGATGCCCTTTCACGATGCCTATTATCCTCCCCGCCGCAAGCTGCATCTTCCGAGACACGGCCGCCACATTTCCCTATGGCACCCCTCAACCATGATCGAGTAGAGGTGGCCACCGAGCTGCCCTCAGTTCAGCGGGTCGATACATATTGCCGAACTTTAATGGACCAACTAAGGGGCTCAATGCGACCACCTGATAGCTGGTTGCAACGCCAACTGAACAACTTTGGGATTATGGATGGCGTGCTCTACCGTACCAGTCGTCATCCTTCGGGTCATAAATGGGTGCCTGTCGTTTCTCGTAAGCTCCACCGTCCCATCTTCGAAGCTCTTCACGATTACGCAAAACCTGGCCATATTGGGTTCCAGAAGACTTATGACCATGTTTGGAGTCAATTTTTCTGGCCCGGCCTCTCCACGAGCGTCGCCAAATACGTTACCTCTTGCGTGTGGTGTCAACACCGCAAGTGACGAACGTCACCTTGTTCCGGTTTGATGCAGCCGGTTATGTGCCCTTATGGTCCATTTGACCCAGTAGGAATTCACCTGTATGGGCAGTTACCTTTACATAGACTGGGTGCCACTGGATAATGACTACTGTCGGTCACTTTACCAGGTACGCAGAGACTACTCCCCTCCAGTCTGTTTGTGCTCACGAAGTCACCGACGTCTTACTGCGCAACATCATCCTGCGGCATGGAGTGCCTCGAGTTCTGCTCAGTGACCGCGGCAAACGTTTCTTTCATAAATATTTGCACAAGTTCTTCTCGCTGCCAACACCATCCAGAAAATTTGTTCTAGCTACCATTCGTCAACGAACGGGCTGACATAACGGTTCCTCCGCACGCTCTCTGATATGATCTCGATGTACGTCAGCCCCGGCCACCAAAATTGGGACGTCATCCTGCCCCTGGTTACATTTGCTTATAATACCACTGTCCAGCGCACCAACGGTTATTGTCCCTGGTTTCTCGTTTTCGGGCGCCTACCCTGTTTCGCCCTAGACACCGTTTTTTTCTGCCCCAGTCTCCACTATGTCGCCACTTCATGAGCAGTTCGTCGATCGAATCGCCCATTGTCGACGTATGGCGAAACATATAAACATAATACAGATGCGAGCCCGCAAGGCCAAAAGGGCAGATATGATGACACCCGCCGCACAGTTGTGTTCTCGAAAGGTAAAGAGGTCCTGCTTTCGACGCCTGTGTGAATACCAGGAATCTGCGAGAAGTTTCTGCATCGGTAAATTGGTCCGTACCATGTCATCGACCAGATTTGTTCAGTTTATTATTAAGTGTCTCACCAGTTAATCCTTCAACACACCGTCGCTGTCACGGAACAGAGATAGTGCGCGTCTCCCGCTTGAAACCGTTCACCCATCGCCAAACGTAACCTTCTGTGGGCAGGCGCCCTCTTTCAGCAACGGGGGGGAAAAGTGTGAGCATCAGGAATGTGTCCACTCAGAACATTCCCCGTGAACCCAGCATCATCATCATCCATTCTGGTCACCAAGGGGTATGCTCCTCGATCACCCACAGCCAGCCGCCCATCGTCATTATCATCTGTGGATACTCATCATCGTGCGCTCTCCGTCCTCGGAATGTTCAAAGTCAGCAATCTAATGAACGCGCTCCCCAGGAACAACCTGTCTCTATATATATAGCCCCGAAACAAACAAAACACAAATAGCGCGAAACGTAATTTGGTTACAAACACATACACACAGGAAAAATATTTAGAAAATGTCATTTTCTATAAAGGTTCAGGAAGCAGACTTTCTTCAGAGTAAATTGCAGTCTGAGTTCACACTGCTATTATATAGCACATGTAGCAAGGAATGGGGCAGAGCAAGGGAAGGGAGCGAGTCCATGCAATCGGATCATGGTTGGAGGCCAGAACAAAATGATAGAATTGGAAGAGAATCGAAATCTTCATATTCACGTTGTCAACCACATACAGCGGAATATATAGACAAGCCATACATATCCATAAAAACAAGGAGCAGAGGGAGAATAAAACAGATGATTAACTCAAAAAGAAAAGCTAGTTAAGAGAGCCGTCCGGCGAAAATATGCAGCAAGGCACAAACGTGTAACGCCCGCGCAGAGCGTATGAGAGGATAGCTGTGATACCCTTTGCACACACCTTATCACACAATCCAAAAAAACGGGACCACAGGTACGACGGTAATGTTGCGTCTCCGGCCCCTCACAAGCTTCCTAAGCTCTGCAAACAGACCGACCAGGAGGCAACCAACCAATGTTTCTGCGGCACAAACATTGGGTGACTTTTGTTGGATGCGCCGAAGGCGTAGTCTACCAGTTTTTCTTAACGCTTGAGAAAGTGGATAGGCTGAGGGAGCACGCGAACATTTTGAAAATGTGAAAGCTTCCCGCTTGTTTCTACAGCAAGTACTGCTTGTTTGTATATCAAGGATTGTATAGCAAGAACTGCTTGTTTGTATAGAGTTGGAATACGCTTCCATCATTCGGCATGGTGTCGTAGAGCGCATGGAGGGAGTCGAGCGTCTGCCGAGAACTTCTCTTCGAGAGCATATCCCTCCGGACACGGGTTGGTTGAACACACTTATCCACCGGGATAAGAATGTTCAACGATACAACCTTCAGGTGTTCAACCTTACCGAAAACGCTACCTCGCATGACGGAGGTGACGGAGCCTGGTGCTGGGACGCCTTTCTATATGCAACAACGAGTTTCCAGTGGTGGGATGGCAACAATGTAACGCCATGCAGGAGAGCCACTGCCACTTCTTCGTAAAAGCCCGTTGCACGGGCACGATGGATAAGCTCCGCTGTTATTGCGAGCCAAGGCGATAGGTGTAAGGCGCCTACATTTTGAAGAGACGCCTGGAGGAGACCGTCACTACGTTAGCGGAAGAACATAGATCACGGAACGGTCAGCCTAATATTCACGTTAACAAGCCTAAGACCGCCACCTTCCGCACTCCCAAAATGGTCGGTGCGGGACACATGCTCGTATGTGGAGGGCCACATTAATAGTGGAAATGGCTTGATAGACCACGGTATTTCATACATGTGCCTTTGAGAAAAAGGAACTGTGTTGCTCTGTGCAGCGCTGCAATTTCCATCCAGAGGTTGCCAGTTTGGAGCGCAACATGCGGGAAGTGGCTGTATCGCTATCTAGGTTGACGATTATGTAGCAGGTGGTGGGTTGTCTCCATTGAACTCCGCACAATTGTGGTGTTCTGATCTATTCGCCTAGCCATTCTCCCTCTGACATCGAAAGTTTGAGCTGAGCTCCCGAGAAGCTACAGAGTGGTTGCGAAAGCAAGAGGATATCTTTCACCTGCACTCTCGACGAGCGCACAAACACATCGCCGGCATAAGCCGATATCTTTAGCTCTTCATCGGTGAGAACCATTTGACTGACTTGACGTAATTGCAATCCTACAATGTAGTTGTATATGCAATGCCAAGAGAATCGGGGCCATGGGGCAGCCCTACGGACCGACCTTCTCACGGCGATGGGGTTCCCAACCTCCCCGTTTTTGATGATGCTAGTGGTGAGTTTTATGTACCAGATTTTCATCCACTCCAACTTTTCGCCACCTATTCCGCATTGACGGAAGAGTATCAGCAGAATGGCATGGTCTACCGGTCGAATGCCTTTTTTAGATATATTTGTAAGGCAGCCAAGGGGAGAATGCCTGACTGCTCTGCCAACGTCACAGGCAGTCGTCATGCGGGGTAGGTTAGTGTTGATTGAGGAAAACCTACATCAGCACGTCTGATGTGGATTCACAACACTGCTGAGGGCCATCTTGAATCAGCTGGCCAAGTTAAGGGCTAGGATCTTGCAGGCTGTCGACAGCAGACTGATAGGCGTGAACTTTTCAACATTGGGCAGGGTATCGTGAAATGATTTTGTTTGGGGTATGAGGGCCAATTTACTCCACCGCATTGATGTTGGCAGCAGCTTTGTGTTTTGAATGTTTTTGCAGATCGATACGAAAACAGGACTGATCTCTTTACGGAATATTTGGTAGGACTCTGAAACAACCCCATCAGGCCCCGGTGACTTATTCTTTGACATTTTTTTTACCCTGCGATTGACCTCTTCGAGCGTTATCGTGTTCTTTATGACGGCATTAAATGTCATCAGGGACCCTAAGCACCATGGGTGGGTAATGGGGAATAACTGCAGACCCACGTTCATGTCACACAAACGTTTTCTACGTCATTTAAATAATTCGTGGATGGTAAACTGAACCTTTCCTGGATAATGCTGTCCGAGTAAGGTTCCGTGAAGCCCGCATCATAACTTCTAACCAGCAACTGCACAGTGTTGAGGCACAAAAAGCGATCGTAAATGTGGGCCCGGTTGTGAATACGATTTTGTGCTGCTGCAATTAGGCTTTACGCTAAATACTTTGGACGGCATTGACTTATTATCTGAGTTGGGCATATTATGTGCCCATGCCCGATTGCCGGTGCAGGCCTGCACGAATTGGGGGTGGAGAGAGGGGCAAGCACGCATAGCAGGGCTTAATGCGGCAACCTAGGCCGTTGTCACCCCATTGTAGAAAATGGCCCGAAAAATTCTGTTACAAACTATCGGGGAATTTCCATTCTTCCCAACAGTGCCCTTATTTACAGAAACGCATTGCAACAGTGATGCTGAGTCTCCTTGATGCACATGATGCGGTCTCGCGCGTCCAAATCAATTTTGGAGTAAGCGCAAAACACAAAAAGCTGTAGAAGTTGTTTTTGATCTTCTCAACAATGCTTTAAAACATAATCAATTTGCCTGTGCCACGTTTTTGGATTTTAATAATCATTTTATTTTATTATTGGATTTTATTAATTAGGTTTTATTAATTATTTTACTTCATCTGATAAACTGTTCCAGTATGGATTCAGGGGCCCGTTTCTACCTTTAATTAACCATTACCTATCCAATCGGTCTCAAATTGTTGTGCCTTCGATCAAAAGCAATGCACAGCATTTAACCTCAGGCATCCTTCACGTGTCTATTCTTGCTCCTATACTATTTAATATATACGTTATTGACCTCAGTGGTTGTCGCACTCATTGCAGAGTGTTCCAATATTTGGACAACACGGTACTTGCATGCAGACACAATGGCTATGAACTAGCAACAGAATACCTGCAGCATGACTGTATGCAAGTAATGCGGTGGTACAGCGATACTCTAATTGCAATAAACAACAATAAGTCACACTAGTCCGTTTCCAAAATGAAGATGAGCTTATACCTCACCATGTTGCAATTTATTTGCATACTAGTAAATTTATATTAATTTCAATTTTATTTCCTTAACGACCCCACTGGGCGGTAGTACATGAGAGGTGGATATACAGAAAAAAAGATATTTCAACGCGTTACTTTATGAACACAGGTGATTACTGACATTTGCTATGAAGTTTGATGGGAAGGTGGTTGTAACAATAGAGCAGGGAAGGTCGTTCCAGTCTTTGGCTGCACGTGGAAAAAAGAAGCGGAAAAGGTGACAGTTCTGGTACGATAACGGGACACTCGAAGGGGATGGCCGGTGTGTTGTGAAAGGTATGTCGCGGGGAGGATGCAAGCAGCTTCATTTAGTGAAGATTGAAAAATTTTGTGAAAGAAGGAAAGCGTGGCAATACGGCGGCTGACAGAGAGTTGTGATAAACCAGATTGTGCTTTCCAAGATCAAACGCTAATGTTGTACGAGTACATGGAATGAATAAATCGGGCGGCGCGATTTCGAACAGATTCTAGATCATTTATGAGATATCTTTGGGGAGGGTTCCATATAGCGGAGGCATATTCAAGGGGTAATCTGATGAGGGACTGGTAAGCTAGCAGCTTTACGTGCGGGGGCGCATGGCGTAGGTGACGTTTTAGGAAGCCAAGTGTTTTGTTTGCGGTTGAAATGACATTAGTAATATGCCCATTCCAAGTAAGATCGCAAGACAATGTGATTCCTAGGTATTTGTGGGATGATTGTGATGATAGTGACTGTAATAAACGTCCGATCAGTATCGAAGCCCTGAAAGTGCACATGCTTTGCAGCGAAAACATTCCTGTGCCAGAAGGAAGAGTTCTGACGGCAATGAATGAATTCACATCGATACTAATGCTCTTTCACTACAAGGAGGATAAAGAAAAGGCGGTCCGCATGGGATCAGATTATTATTGGGAGATAGCTAATTGGGAGATAGCTAGTGACCTTCGCGTGTGTCCAAAGTGTCCAATGTGTACAGTGTGTCCAATGTGCGTGTACACCTGTTGCCCAACTATACACTGCAAAAATTCCCCGCATTTCTCCGAGGGGAAGAATGTGAAAGTGAATGCACGAGTTGAATTTGTGTAATGTTCGCGAAAGATAGTAAAGAGAAAGTGCATTTATTCACAGACACCTATGTGTCGTTGTACTGATTGCTAGAGCGGATCTCACTTTGAAATTTCGTGTCACTCCTTTAAGCAGGTGCATTAGCCCTTCTCACACCCGATTCTTGGCCATCCCCACTGGGTATGTGCCATGCGCGCCAGGCATGCGCGCCCTCCACGTGCGCGGACATCGCCGGTGGACGCAGGTTCAGGGTCGCTTAAGAAGTGCATTGCACTTAATAGTTAGATCTATTGTTTGATTTTTATATGTCCTGGAATAGCCATTTATCCTATGTATGTAGTATGGCTTTTGCAGTTTTTTCTTCTGTACCGCCTTCTGCAAAAACAAAATTAAGTGTGCTTTGAAATCCGTTATTAGGTCACTAATGTACCCAGGGTGCATTGCTTGAGTGGCATGTAGATGTTTTTCAGTTGTCAAGAATCCCCCATTTCTTTGTGTTGTTTAAGAAAACAGTCGTGTTCAAATATATTTGGCGCCATGAACACTGTATACTGTACCCGCCTCAACGTAACCTCCGCTTACGAGATCGCTTTTTTTGTGCCGATGGTTCGCTCTAAGTATGGTGAGCGGCTGCGTACTTTTTATGTCCCTTCTATTCTCAACTCCCTTCCCTCCGAACTGCTGCAATGGGCCTTGTACAGCCCACCCTGAGTTGGTCTCCATTAATTTAAGCTTTCCCTGCACAGTCCTAACTGCAACAAATAGCTATCTCCCAATAATAATCTGATCCAATGGGACCACCTTTTCTTTATCCTCCTTGTAGTGAAAGAGCATTAGTATCGATGTAAATTCCTTCATTGCCCTCAGAACTCTTACTTCTGGCACAGGAAAGTTTTCGCTGCAAATCATGTGCACTTTAAGGGCTTCGATACTGATCCGACGTTTATTGTCTGCAGCGAAAAGGAGTTTTAAATGAGTGTGGATTAGGCTGCTAGGGCATTTTTGGAGCAATAAACGTTTGTTGTTGAGTCATCTCGGTGAAAGGGGAGTATTGATTTTGTCACTGAAGGTCCTCCTGCATTTAAAACACAAAAGAAACGCCAAAAACTGTGCGTACAGGTCCAGGCATAGACGTTGGTACATAGGGCGGACGACGGCCGATCGCCACAGGAAATGCGAGCAATAAACCGCGAAGTTGACCAGTGACAGCCGTTTTTTTTGCGTTTTTCCAGCGATTTGCGTGCTCACGGCTTCACGTGCTCGTGTAACATTTGGTTCAGGTATTCCTTGCAGTGTGACCTAAACGTCCCGCAGGTTTACTTGCACTGCTCAAAGAGTGTTGCAGCGTCCCTGTAATCACAAGATGATTCGTGGGGAATGAAATGTCCAAATACTAAACCAAAGGAGTGTAGTTGTTGTCGACACCGCTTTTATACCAAGACGTCTTGTGAATAACATTATTATGCAAAATTTGGAGAACGTCTGCCGAGCAAACACATTATTTGCATTTCTGTAATATAAAAGTGTGCGAGGTATTATATGTGGTACCAGTTATATTGCAACCATGAACTTCAGCAACCCCCCGTACCAAGTTGGTGAACTCCTTCACAAAGAGGCAATCTTCCTTCTTTGCTGTGTACCACTCCCAGCGTGCACCCGAAACGGACAACCCATTACCTAAGGGAACGATCACAAGAAATAATTTTTGTTCGCAAAGACACACAGACACTGAAACAAAAGAAACGCAAGAAACAGTAGCCAGCCTAGTTAAAGTAACTCACTAGTGGTGTATTTATCGATTCGAGCAATGTAACTCTTTATGGATTGCTCTATATTACGGTGCGGTTCTGCTATATAAGAACGCACTCCATGGTCCATGAAAAAGTACACATCCTGCTCATACTAGCTTACTTTTTTTTAAACTGATTGCAAGTGTAAACAACTGAAATCAGGACGTTGCGTGTTAAAATGGATTGCTATTTATTTTTTTTATTTCTCTCTTTCCACTGTCCAGCCTTCGGACATTACTGAGAAAAGCGTTACAACTACTGAGAGATTCAGGTGCCCTCAGAAAAAGAAGGGTAGGAGGCATGACCAATAGCACTAAGCTTTGGCAGGTTTAGACGGTTTTAACGCTTTCTCGGCCACTCCCAAAATAATTCAGCGGCCTTGCGTGCACAGCCATGCTGCTCCTTAGTGCACCCATGTTGCCTCTTTTGACTTGCTCCCAAGAACTCTCTTGACACCTCCTATAAAACGTACTGCAGGTATGTCGCCCCGTCCCTAGATGGGTGACAAACATATAATTTGTAGGGAAAATTGTGCAATACTGGCAGGACAAAAGCGTCTTCACCAACTGCTTTGTCTCTACCTCAGAAGTTTAGGCATGGCACGTCACATGCGACCAATTTTACTATTTTACTATTTCAATAATTTGTGTTTCGTCTACCATTTGCCGCTTTGTGCAAAGTACCATTACGAAGAATATTACAGGGCGTTTTTACGAGAGATGTTTTGTAAGAACATCTACTTTATGCTGGCTTCCGTGCATTCCCCTAACTGCTCCACTGAAGACGCGCGATTTGCGCTGCAGGTGAGTATTTTGCAAGCCAGCGCGAGTGGAAATGCTGCACTCAAATATGTCAGCTGCGTCAGCAAAAGAACTGCTTCGGAAGTCGTTCGGTGCTATGACGACGCCCTTGCGGTCCTCTAAAAGCTGCAGCACAAAATGAAGGTGAAGCAGGTCGCCAAGGAACTAGAGTTCGCGCACTTAACATATTTGGCTCGTTACCTGGTCTTCCTTTGCGAGAAAAAGGAGGTAATAATTTGAACTTGAGCACATTAGTTTGACTTGACTCACCTCGCTATGCTGCTTGAAAATGGAAGTGTTAGGTGGTGTACTGTACCTTTCTGTTAAACATTGCAGTTGACGTGCCCTGAGTACAATGTACAGTTGAAGGGGAACGAGTCCACTGGGGGGAGAGCGGGGCGTGTCAGTTTCTATACAGTCTCGATCAGTCGGTTTGAGCTACCCCCGACTGCAAGCATTCTGGCTGTGCAAAATATTATGCACATTTGAGGAAAAGCCTTTGCAATCTCCGCACGCCGGAACCAATGGACAAATTTGTAAGCTCCTTTCAAACACCGTGTTCACACATCTTGCAGACGGTCCACTGATGTGGTGCGCCAGCAGCCGTACCACTGTCATGAGCTGTGCGAAGTGTTCTTGAAAAGGTATTGACGACGCCGCTTCTTGCTAACTGGGCTGGCGACGTTAATGGCTCTTTGGAGAATGTACTGAAGCTTTCGCTAAAGATTTTCCCGTTGTAAAGGTGATTTCCGGTGAGCTGTAGGCGCAGCAGACTTACATATTTTCTGACACACACAATACATCCCTCTTTAAATGCTGTATAATGATTACTTGTTATGACGTAGCAATTTAATACAGATTGGTTTACCTTCCAGCTGTATATTACGTTGTGCAACTTGTGTAAATGAAAGAACGACTTCCACAGTTGTCCAATATTCCAACTGCTTCCCGTACTCATTTCCGTGTGTTTTGGTTCCCATGTAAATAGTGTACAAGTTCAATCATGAAGTTGAGCCCTGCATCATTTTTTGACCTGAACTTTGCTGCTTTGGATATAGTCCACGGTCACCCAAACCACTCCAAAATCATAGATCCTCCCATTCGAAATGTGGTACGAACGGTATAATAATGAACGCGATCTGATCGGGATAAGCAAAGTCATGTGTGCATCAATTTGGGGTCAGTTTTCAAGCCCAGGCTGGTAGGCTGAAAGCAGCTGGGTACCTGAATGCGCAAACCTGAGAGCGGCTGATGAAAGTTCTCAAACGCAAACGGGACCATGGGCAGAAACAAGATAGAAAGAAGGAGGGAATAACAGTCATTCTATACGTGCACCACTTATCAACGCAATAAAGAATGTAGCAGGGAGATACGAAGTAAATGTTGCCTTGAAGCCACCCTCAGACTTAGTCGTGCTTCCCCAGTCATTCAAAAGAAGATGGGGCAAAAGCAGGTGAACGAAAAAAAGGCTACACTATCAACCACGGTTTGTGCTTTCACACGGGAATTGTGCCTGCCATACGGGAATTTTCTGCTGCCTGCCTCTCGATTGCGGAAAAGTTTGCAATGGGCAATTAAGAATATGTGTCAACAAGCGCATACGGGAACGTTTGAATAATTTAACAACAGACACATCCTCCTAACTATCATCGCACTGCCGAGCATGTGGTTGCACGCCGTTGTATGAAGATTACGACGTTCTGTTCATCCCCAAGGACCAGCTGACACGAGAAGTTGAAGTCTATCATATCAACAAAAGTCGGATCAATTGTGTAAGCCAGCCTTCCTTACGCTGTACGACGAGTAAAAGGCGTTTGTAGATGCTACCGAGCTAGGATAGCTGTTCACATGCCTCTACCCAGTTTTATCTAGTGTGTCAAATCAAATTTTTGTGTGTTTTCACAACACCCGATTGTACGTGGCGGGCATATATTTGGGCTTTTTTCCATTAAAATACTTGGCTCGAGTCACGGCCTGTCCTATTATTTTCTTCTTTGTAGCTAGTCATTTTTTCGCAGTGTTACACTTAAAGAATTCTCATTCCGCAACGCGCAGCGGCAAAATGAAACCCTTGAGTGCTCAGTATGAATATCCAAGTGCCGACAGAAGACTGTGCATTGCTCATGCCGACTGATGACACATACCGCTGAGGAGAATGCTCCGCGGTATATTTCGAAGTCGACCGACTACTAAGCCCGTTGGCGCAAAAGGGGGGGTATACGTTTCGGAGCCGATGTTTGGTAAAAAATAATGTCCCTAACTTTGTTTTCCAACTATCATTTTACAACAGCAGGGCTTGCTACTTTAAGTCGAGTGATTGCAGTGAGACCACAACGAAAAACGCAGTCTCTAGAGACCACCCTACGGCATTTTAGCTCAGCGCTCCAGCCTATGAGTGCCGTCCGAACGCATTCGCGTTTTTAAGGCTATACTGGCACAGGGCAGAGTATCTTCTGCTGTTGTGTAGGCTGTTCTGCCGATTCTGTTGTTTAGATATCTATACAGAATAGGGTGCGGTCAGGATCCACGTAAGAGTGCGAAGGAAATGCCAGTGCCACCTTATGTCAAATTTGTTTCTTTGATATCGCACCACAGCGCGAACACACACGGGTGAAAAAAAGTAAAGCCACACAAACGCTTTGTGTGTTTTCTTTCTACAGGGCGTTTGTGTTTTATCGGCTATACTATATGAACTTGCACCAACTCGTTCAGTTAGGCACTTTGCTGTTTTTCTGTAAGTTACACGCAGGGGAATTACCAGCTAAACCTTGGATGTTCGAAAAAGGTTTTTTGTTTCAAGGGGTCAGGGCTGCTTGCTTTATGAAAAGCCAGAGACCGTAAAGCAAGCGTTCTTAGATCGTTTAGATGAGGTGTTGCTTTGGGAAGTTTTGCAGATGACACTAACAACGTATTGCCCATTGAATAGCCACGCCATCATTCATCTCTCTCGCCCCGCATAGTATGTGGAAATCTCCAAAGGCAGATCGCCGTAATAATATTGGTGTAAAGCCGAGCAGACGGTTCTGCGAAATTGGGCGAGGCATTGTAGAAGCGTATCAGAAACAGCCTTGCCCACCGGAGTGTTGAAAGAGTCGGAAGTGTTGCAAGGAATCGGCCTTTTTAACACTGACGCACGCGCGAGCGTTGTGCCGGTGTTTTTTCGCACTTTTTAAGGGGACACGGAAGTGAATTTGTCAAGCTCCCGTTTTTGCTTGCACTGCGTAGACTGGCTCAAATTAGCACACTTTGCATCGTTTATCTGGTTGACAAATCGGTAATTATTTTACAAAGCGCGAAAGAAGAAAAACTACCATCCGCAGTTTGCGGCGGCCGCACCAACCAAGGCTGTGACGTTGGGAGGAGGGGGCACCGTGATTGGACAATACCCAAGGTTAGCAATCAAACAAGTTTCGATTTCGGTTTCGGTTCTGTAAAACACAACCGATGGTGTTGTTGGATGGGCATTCTCAATATCTCAGTAATCATCGTACCGCGATTCTGCCATGTTGTCGGCTGTAAAATGCATAAGATAAGCCTCCCAGGGCGACTTGGAATCGTAGCATTCACTAGCCGAGGCCTACGCAGTGCATGAACGCCCTCCGCGTCCCCGCAGACGCTCAAATGCCATGCGCTTTTCCCCCATATTTGGAGCTTGCCTCACTCGTGCCTGTATCGTAAAAAGCGTGTTCGCACTAGGCCAAGGGTCTGTTGATTCTGGCCTGCGCCCACTGCCCGAAAGCAGTCGGTGCTTGTGGTAACAGCACGCCAACGAGAACTCGCTAGCGCGCCAGTGCCAGGCTGCGCGTGTTCTGTGAACTAGTTCGTAGAGCAACGAACGTTGCAGCCCAAAAAAAGGTGAACTCAGTATAGCAAACATCGGTGGAAAACGAAAAAGTTAACTTATAAAAAAAAAGTACCTACCAGCGGGGATTGCAACTTGTGACTTGCAAAACACTTGCGATGGCATAGCTAGCGCTCCAAACCACTCGGCCACAGCCGAACGCTGCTGACTTTGAAAATATAAGGTATATAATGTAGAACCAGTTTACACTTTTATTTAGTTTGAGCATTCCAAGCAGCTTAGGTGACTATTTGTTGTTTTGCGCTCGGACAGTAAGCACCCCCTAAGTTTCCACAATATCTCACGTCTAGGAATTGCATTTCTTAGACGGAGAAGCGTTCGCAGATGCGTAGTCTTGCTGCTGGCCGCTGCGCTTGTTCGCCCAGCGCAAAAAAGTGCTTCCCGCACACAAGTTTTACGCTGTACGGTACAAATATCAGTTGATTTTATTTCCTTAGTACCTATATTGACTTCGCTGACTCTTCTCCCGCCTTCAAGAGGCCTTATATTTTCCTACTGGCGTACCAGTCAGCGAAGCGTCGCATGTGCGCTTGTGCAGCGCTTGTGTGAAGCGACCTTGACTTGGAGCAAGATACAGTGGAAAAACTAACCAAGTAAAGAAAGGCACATTCTTCCATTCACAAACGTGTCCTTGCTTCGTTTCAATTGAGCGAACGAATTGAGAAGACCCGTCGGCGGCCGGCGGACGAAACGCTGGACCGACTGACTCTGTCTGAATTCCGGGGAGCCGTGCAGTAGCGCAGCCAATCGCGAGCTCGGCTCCTCCCGACGTCACACGAAAACGCCACAGAAAATAGACGAGCGTAAGGAGAGGAGGACAGAATTTTCGAATTAATTTTTCTACTAAATAAAATCGCGTAAACGCGCCATGAGTGGTCGAAACATGGCCTGGGGACTTCGGACTACAATTTGCGCTAGTAATCCCGCAATGTTTACATATCACTTCAGTGTCCCTTTAATGTGTATTCATTTTTGGGATTTGTGTGCGAAAACAATGCAATAAAGAAAGAAGACGCCTGTGATGTAGTGGCAACACTCTCAGCCTTGAGCTGAGGGCTGTTTTGGGTCCATGGTCGGGTCCCAGGGCAGGCTGCGCGTGCAACCAAAGCTCTTTTGGAGTTCCTTCGGAGCACAGAACTGGACAGAGTTTTGTGATTGAAAATTTTGGCGGCATCAAATGACATCATTTCGTTTTCACATTTTTTTTCTCTTTTTTTCGTTTTGCTTTTCTTCTCTCATCTAGCGTAGCAAGCCAGCCCGACGGCTCGGCTAACATCGCTGGGTTTTCATTAAAGCTATTCTCTCTCTCTTAGCCACTTCACATTCAAATGCGCTGGTTCAAATCTGGTACAAGCTCCCTTTATTTTTTCACTTAAGCCGCAATTATATTTTTTCTTGCTCTGTTTACTTTTTGGTCTTTGTCGGATTCCTTTTTTTTATTAGCCCGGAGTTATGTTGGGTTAGAGTAGGTCACTTTAGGTTACGTTATTAGGAGCGAAGTAGCGCCAGACGTGAAAATTTTATGAAATGGCGCTGGACGTTGCTTTAGGGGACTGCTTAGAGTACGTTCGGGCGGATTATTAAATATCCAAAAAATGGGTAAAGCAATAAATAAAGCTCCGTGAAAAAAACCATGACGCTCGGTGAAAACTAATAATAATTGCAAGGACAATAAAAACCATTAGATGACATCATAGCTAGAGCACTTCCTTAATTCCTGAAACGGTTGGTTTTAAAATCAAAAGAGGTTTACTCATCAGCTTCGCGTGAGCATGACTGCGCTATAGTACCGGAAAGTGTCCCACCTCTAGTACATTCCCTTTTGACACTCCACCACAAGCAAACCAAACGCAAGCACATGTAAACCAAAAACAAAGACATAAGGGAACACTTAATTCGGCGAATGTCATATTGATACCGTTTTCTTTTTTGGCATTTGAAGCTAAGTGTAAGAGGCTACGCAATTACATGATAGGCTTAACAAAATCCTAATATATACGCGCGCTTCCTGAAAACTGCAGCTAGTAGTGGCGTAATTAAAATTTAGGGGCGTTAACTCCGCCATCTTTGAGCAAAACTATCCAGTTTACAGCAATCTTCAAAGGTTAAATTTTTTTTTCACAGTGTCCTAAATCAGTAGGGACAATTCACCCACATGCCAAAGAGGCCACTTTATTGCTTACTTTTGTTTGCGTGAAAGACCACGTACTGAAGGCCTCACTACTAGCGAGGGAAGAAGCTCACACGTAAGCGTTCATATACACCACCGAAAAATAAACCACTTTTCGCGACCGCTGCATCGCCTGCCACCGCCCTTCCACGGCGTCTACGAGGTGACCGCGTCGTGGCTGATAGGGGCGCATTCAGTGTTTTGTTTTCTTTCGCTTCTTTGTGTCTTTTCGCATCCTAAAGAAATGGTTATGGTCATGTCTGTAAGCAAATGGTACGTTTAAGACACTTCAAAACACAGCTGGGCTTAGTAGAGTGCTCGGACGCCAACAAAAGTTATCGGTGGACGCGGTTCTGCGTTCATCTGGCCGGTCTTATGCGCGGCGGCAACAGCAGCAGCATATAACCACGGTCACCTCCGAACACGTCAGGCACAAGTAAATTCTACTGTCGGCTCGTTTATACCTGATACCGGCACATTTTCGTTTCGTCTTCAAGTTTCACCTTCGAATATATACGTCATAGAAAAATGTCTCCGGGATGTAATTGCCCAATACCTGACAACCACTTGTGCTTTTTAAGGGAATACAAGCCATGCAAAAATGTTAACCATAGTGCGAGCCTCTGCTTCGTTAATCATGTGCACATTACCACCCTATATAAAGAACCATAGAAAGGTAATCAATTCACAGAAAGGTAATAAGACTATGGTCTGAAAGTCGGGAAGAAAAATAATAGGTCGTGCCGGAATAAACATGGGAGGACATGGGAGGTGCAGGAAGGGGAACGCTTAACTATCGTTGTATCCGAATGCCGAAAGAAATCCAGGAATTAACGTTTCAGCACACACAACACACAACACACACAAATCACACACACACACACACACACACACACACACACACACACACACACACACACACCACACACACACACACACACACACACACACACACACACACACACACCACGCACACACACACACACACACACACACCACACACACACACACACACACACACACACACACACACACACACACACACACACACACACACACACACGCTGCGCACACACACACACACACACACACGCACACGCACACACACACACACACACACACACAACTGCCCGTTCACTTTACCTCCGTTTTTAGCCTTCACCTAGAAGTCTGTCACTCTGCGGACGATCTTTTGAAGTACAGGAGAGGTAGTTGAAAAACCAGAAAAGGTATCGGTGGAAGAGCGGTTTTTGATAAAGCGCTTTGATTTCAGGGTGTGGTAGTTTCCGCAGACTCCCTGCGTCATATGGTGATGTTTCAAAGAAGAGTTTAGTCGAGGACGCGGCTAAAGCCACTCGCGGAAGCTGCTAAAGCAAGTCGCGAACGCGGCTATAACGCCGTCGCCGCGCTGCTCGCATGTATCAGATCATGAATGTTTGCGGCGCTAACCTCGCGACAAGACGTCCCAGCAATGAATTCCTTGTCGTGTGCGGAACCCCGACTATAACTTTGTATTAACCACCGCACATCTTTCGTAGAATGTTGGTGAAACTTAGGCCCCATTGGCTTGTGCAGGCTGTGATCAATTTCCGAGTTATGATATTGGCAAGCGTAACTGGCGTGCTGTCAGTTACAAGTTCCCGCCTAGCGTACATAAGCACAGAAAAATGATTTATTTATAGTGTATAGCTTTAACATGACCATATGGCTCAGTTGACCGTAGAGCATATAGCATGACCATAGGCATATTGCATAGCCGTTGCATGACCGTATGGCGAGAACACAGCACCAATAGCGTGATGGTGAGCTGCTTTCTTTTTTTGCTCCGATTTTGCCTCCGCTACCACTCGCATGCTCGGCCGGACCCACAATCTTTGCTTAAATACCAATATGATCTTCAACCTTTTTTCTAGAATACTTGTGCTCGTGGACAACTCGGCTTGCAGGGGCCTTGACGTCCATATCTACATCCCTGTGGATAGTCGTGGCCTTTTCATTGCCCCCTTAACTGATGGCCTGTGTGCCCCTATCCCCGGTGACGTCACCCTCCAACCATCGACGCGTCCGACATGGTGACTTCCCCCGCCGGGAGTTATAAAAGCGCCCTGGACGGCTACCTTCTCCACTGGGCAATAATACAGCTCCGCTAGCGTCATGCTGATCCGTTTTCGGCTTCCTGGGCACATAGGGTGCCTGAACAACTCCGCATGCTTTCGTTCCGATAATCTTTTTCTGCTATTTTCTTTCCGACACTATTGCATGTGCTCCTGACTGTGAGAATTCATGCTGTGACGTAGTTTACTGCGTCAGGAACCGTCTTTCGTGTGGCGATGTAGAACCTAACCCAGGGTTACTAAGGAAAATAAGGGCAAGAATGGTCCAGTGCTTGACACTAGTTTGAGAACCCGTCCATTGCTGAAGAAACGGTTCCCTCAGGTGCCAATGCTGTTGACTTCTCGACCATGCCTCAAATGCTTGCCGAATTCATTAAGGGTGCGCAATGCATACCGAAGTTAATAACCCAAATGAAGAAGTTTCATAAAATCATCAAGACAAGCTTTGACACCCTAGATGCATGCATTTCCGTATTGTAATCGTTTCCCGCCACCCTTCCCGCTTCCACAATTAACAGAAAAGGGGACAGCGAGCTTCAGCAACTAAAAATCAAAATCAACCAACTTTCTTCAAACAACGCTCAGCTAAGACGTTGTTCCCGTATTAATAGCTCTCTAGTGAATGGTTTCCTTATGCACATGATGAAACCGACGACCTTTTGTTGTCCAGAATTTCAGCGTGGTTTAGAGAAGAGTTTGAATTTGAGTTCGCACGCCTATTGAAAGCTGCCACAGGATCAGTCGGCAGCACGCTGATCACCCGCGCCCTCTAACAATAAAACTCCTTGACTTCCGCATAAAAACATATGTCATTCAAAACAATCACAAACTTCAAGTTTTTGATTTTTGTATTTCTGAAGACTTTTCGCAAAGATACGTTATATCCGGGAAAAAAAATTATGGAGCAGCTAAGCCCTTCCACAACATTGGCACGAAGCCAAGGACGACGCAGTTGTCTTGAAGGAGAAACAAGTTTATTGGAGCGAACTTGTGCTCCCCTAACAACTCAAAAGAATACAGAGGCGGCGAAGCAGCGGTCAACAAAGTGACTAGCGTCGGCGAGCGTCGCAGAATAGAATGCCGCGGCGTCTGCTGTGCAGGCTTTTATCTTTCGGCGCGAGAGTTTCTGGAACCGTCGATTCACATCCAGAACATTGTAGATCACAGAAGCTTATTGTGGGCTAGCGGCGTTAGGGCGAAACACTCAGCTTATCTGAACGAGACAGCCCGTGCGGCATAAAAATAAAGGATGGAACACGCGCTTCGCATGGGACACAGATAACAGATCCGGGCGCGGCCGGGCATTAAAAACAAATGATAAATAAACAAACCCGTATATGGTTCGCGGCATTACCCCCCCCCCCCTTTAAGAGAGCATCAACCCGATGCTAAAATAAAACGACAGTCCGAACAAACAGCAACAACAAAACAACAACAAAAAGTTCGTCATCTTGCGAAGTACGGTTTGAGGCGAACCACGTGGACGACTTCGGGTCGCGTGCGTCGTCGTGATGTGCCGGAATCACCAATGGGGATCACTTCGTAGGTTGATTGGCCAACACGTCGTAGAATCTGGTAGAGTCCGAAATACCGTTGCAGAAGCTTTTCACTGAGTCCGCGTTGTCGAATGGGAGTGCAAACCCACACACGATCCCCTGGTTGGTACTCGGGGTCTCGGCGTCGGAGGTTGTAGCGGCCGGCATCCACCGGCTGCTGGTCCGTTATACGAACTCGAGCGAGCTGGCGGGCCTCCTCCGCACGTTGAACGTATCCTTGGACGTCGGTGTTGAGGTCTCGGTCTTCTACATGCGGAAGCATGGCGTCGAGCATCGTAGTCGGCCGTCTTCCGTATACAAGCTCGAACGGTGTCATCTGCGTAGTTTCCTGCGTCGCTGTATTGTACGCAAACGTGACATACGGGAGGACTTCGTCCCAAGTCTTATGTTCAACGTCGACGTACATGGACAGCATATCCGCAATCGTCTTGTTCAGACGTTCCGTTGGTCCGTTCGTTTGGGGGTGGTACGCCGTCGTTCTTTGGTGATCCGTGTTGCTGTAGCGTAAGATTCCTTGCATCAGCTCCGCGGTAAAGGCCGTTCCGCGGTCCGTGATTAGGACTCCAGGGGCTCCATGTCGCAGCACAAGTTGGTTTATAAAGAACTTGGCGACTTCTTGTGCAGTCCCCCTCGGAAGAGCGGTGGTCTCTGCGTAGCGCGTCATGTAGTCTGTCGCTACGACAATCCACTTGTTCTCTGATCGTGACGTAGGGAACGGGCCTAGAAGGTCCATTCCAATCTGTTGAAAGGGCCTCGACGGGACGGCGATCGGTTGCAGAAATCCGGCGGGTCTTGTCGGCGGCGTTTTCCGTCGCTGGCAGTCACGGCAACTCCGAACGTAGTTGGTGACGTCGGACGTAATTCGGGGCCAGAAGTACTTCACCTTAATTTGTGCAATACTGCGAGCTGTGCCGAGATGTCCAGAAGACGGGTCGTCGTAGGACACTTCCAAAATTTCGTCACAAAGGTCTGCGGGAATGACAAGTAGATCATTCGTTCTCGTTCAGGGGCTGAAATTCTTCAGGAGGACGGAGTTCTTGAGGCTGAATGCTGGTAAGTTCCGCTTGAACGCTCTAGGCACGGCGACGTTTCGTCCTTCGAGGTACTCGATCATTACGCGCAAGTCGGGGTCGGCACGCTGCTGGGCGGCTAGGTCGCTCTCCGTACCAACCCCGAAGAACGCGCTGTCTTCATCGGAGTCTTGTGGTGGTGGGTCGACAGGGGCGCGGGACAGGCACTCGGCGTCGGAGTGTTCCAGCCGGATTCGTAGACGATTATAACGTCGAACTCTTGCAGGCGCAAGCTCCACCGCCCAAGGCGGCCAGAGGGGTCCTTCAAATTGGCGAGCCAACACAGCGCGTGGTGGTTTGTCACAA
Organism: Haemaphysalis longicornis; assembly: GCA_013339765.2. Classification (NCBI taxonomy): domain Eukaryota; kingdom Metazoa; phylum Arthropoda; class Arachnida; order Ixodida; family Ixodidae; genus Haemaphysalis; species Haemaphysalis longicornis. Next base: position 48,576 of record JABSTR010002990.1, on the reverse strand, counting down.
CCTTGAATCATCTTCCGTATGCGGGAAATTTTGAAATCGCCCATATAATAGCCAGTCACTCTTTCTCAGAGGCAAAGTAGTTTTTCTCCTCCTTCGACAGACCACGGCTTGCATGGGCGATTACCTTTTCGCACCCGCTTTGCTTTCCGACTAGGATGGCCCCCAAACCTATATCGTTGGCGTCCGTGTGCATTTCCGTTTAGGCTTTTTCGTCGAAATGAGCCAGCACGGGCGGGTTTTGCAGGCGTTGTTTCAGCTCGCAGAATGCTTTTTCTTCAGCGTTTTCCCAGGCGAAAGGGGTACTATCTTTTGTCAGGCGCGTGAGTGGCTCTGCGATGCGGGCGAAGCTTGCGACGAAGCGCCGGTAGTATGCGCACAGTCCGAGAAATCTTCGCACGCTCTTTTTGTCTCTCGGTCTTGGGAAGTTCGCTATGGCTGATGTTTTCGCCGGGTCAGGCAGGACTCCCGCGGCGTTGACGACGTGTCCCAAAAACTTGAGTTCCTCATAAGCGAAGCGGCACTTTTCGGGCTTCAGCGTTAACCCCGACGAGCGAATAGCCTCAAGTACACACTCCAACCTTGCAAGGTGTTCTTCGAAAGTCCGGGCGAATACCACAACGTCGTCAAGGTAGACGAGGCAGTTGTGCCACTTCAGGCCAGCTAGCACAGTGTCCATGACTCTTTGAAACGTTGCTGGCGCCGTTCACAGCCCAAACGGCATCAACTTGAACTCGTAAAGACCGTCCGGGGTTATAAATGCAGTCTTCTCTCGGTCTCTCTCGTCCACTTCAATTTGCCAGTAGCCGGTCTTCAGATCCATCGATGAGAAGTACTTCGCGTGGCAGACGTGGTCGAGGGCGTTGTCGATTCGTGGAAGTGGGTACACGTTCTTTTTGGCGATTTTGTTCAGTCTCCGGTAGTCAACGCAGAATCTTAAAGAGCAGTCCTTTTTCTTCACGAGTACGACCGGCGTATCCCACGGACTTTTCGATGGCTGTTTTATGTCGTCGCTGAGCATGTCGTCGACTTGAGTCCGGATGGCTTCCCGCTCGTGGGAAGAGACGCGGTACGGTGACTGTCAAGTAGGTCGGGCTCCATATTCGGTTATTATTCGGTGCTTCGCTAGAGGTGTCTGACGTAGTTTCGAGTTCGACGAAAAACACTCGCTGTAGCCAAGCAGTAAAGCCAATAGTTTGTTCCGTTGTTTTCGCGGTTGCGCCGGATTCACGTCGAAGGAATGCGGAAGCTTTAAGGTTTCTTCGGGTGCGCGTTCAAAGTCGGCGACTGCGATCACGTCACTTGCTGGGATTTGCGTTTCTTCGAGGAATGCAATTGCACGCATCTTACAAGGCTTGCTCGAGCTTGCTGGTACTCCTCGGTGAAATTGGTGACCCAAACGTGGGATTTGCGTTGCTTAAACCGCACAATGCCTCTTGCGACAATAGTTAGCACAACACCGCGGTCGAGAAGCAACCTTTGGTCACTCTCCACGATAGCGTCGGCATTAGGAGCAGCACCTTCACAGTAGACGGTGATCATCAAGCTTGCGCGGGGTGGCAGGGTGACATGATCATCGGCGATCCTTACAGCTGCACGATGTTCGGGGTTCGGTTCCGGCGTCATAGAGTGATCGGAGGAAAACGTTATAGACTTGGTCTGCAGATAAATTATTGCACCGTTGTCTGTCAAAAAGTCCATTCCGAGAATGACGTCGCGGGAGCAGTTGGGCAAACGACGAACACTGCAGGGTACGTCGTGCCGTCTATGGTGACGCGCGATGTGCACGTTCCACTTGGCGTCACGAGGTGGCCCCCTGCTGTGCGTATGTGCGGACCGTCTCATCTGGTCATAACTTTCTTCAGCTTAGACGCAAATGGTCCGCTCATTACGGAGTAGTCGGATCCCGTGTCCACAAGGGCGACTACATCAAAGCCGTCCATGGACACCTTGACGTCGGATGCCGCCTTCCTCGAGTTCGGGTGCGTCGGGGCGTCGCATCTCGGCTTGTGCGTGTTGACGGTCGGGCACTGTGCGTCGTCGCTGTCATCGTCTTCTCAGCGGACGTCTCGGTCAGGTCGGGTACGCGTCGCGCCGTATAGCTGTCGTCGTGTTCGGGAGTCTCGTCAGGGTTAGGTCGGGTCGTCGGGATGAGGGCATGTCGTGAATCACTATCTTCGGGGCGTCCTTGCGTCGTTGGAGGGTTTGTGGTTTTTCGCCGTAGAGCAACTTCACCTCCAGGAGTTGCTGCTTTTAGTTTCCCCCGCGTGGGCTGGGGGACCTTCCACGGGCGAAGTCAGCGTTGCTACGGCGGTTCGGCGATTGGTATGGGTAGGGCGACGGCGAACGGTTGAAACGCGCTGGGCCACGGCTGGTTTCAGATAGATACTCGTCGATCTCACGTGGTCGTTGGCCAGGGAGAGGGCGAGGCGCGTCGACGGAGAAACCACGCAGTCCGAGTCTCTTGTATGGGCAGCGACGGTAGATATGGTCGGCCTCTCCGCAGTGGTAGCACAGAGGACGATTATCGGGAGTTCGCCATACGTCCATCTTCCTCGGAGTCTGGTTTCGGGCTACCGGGGGTCGGGCGGGTGACAGTGGGCGGCGGTACGGCGGGGCCTCTTGACGGCGTGTTGGAGCAGGGCGGGGCCGACGAACAGCCGCGGAGTATGTCAGAGCTTGTGGCTCTCGGGCTACTTCGGATGGCGTAGAAGTTTCCAACGCTTGTTGCACTTCTTCTCTAATCACGTCGGTAAGGGTAGCGACTTGGGGCTGTGGCGGCGTGGGGAGAAATTTCCGCAGCTCCTCTCTCACTACTGCGCGGATGGTCTCGCGTAGGCTTTCAGCCGCAATCCGCATGTTGTCGAAATAGTTCGCATTAGCCGCGCCAACAAAGTTCCGCTCGTACTGCTTAGCACGCATTTTGAGGGCCTTCTCAATTGTAGTGGCTTCGGTCACGAATTCGGCGACAGTTTTGGGCGGGTTTCGGACAAGTCCAGCAAACAGTTCCTCCTTTACAGCGCGCATTAAGAAGCGTAGCTTCTTTTCTTCCGTCATATCGGGGTCCGCGCGGCGAAATAGTTGCTTCATTTCCTCAACGAAAATCACAACCGCTTCGTTGGGGTGTTCCGTGCACGTTTCCAACAAGAGGGCGGCTCGTTCTTTTCGCACGACGGATAGCGAATGTTTTGAGGCAATTCGCTCTTAAAGGACAGTCAGTTGGTTAGGAGATTTCATGGGTTCTCAAACCACGTTCGGCCGTAGTCTTCTAGATAGAAGAAAACATGGCGGAAGGTTTCGTTCGTCATCCCACCTGTTAAAGATGCGGACGCGCTCCACTTTCTCCAACCAGTCCTCAGGATCTTCTCCGGGGGATCCGCGGAACGATGGTGGTTCCCGGGGCTGCTGCAGGACGATTGGCGACGCTCGTTCTTGCACCATGGTGTTGGTTGCAGCGTTCCTTCTCTTGGGCCTTTGGCAGAAGACCGAGCTCGGGTGGCAATCCTAGCAGTCGGAGGCTGGCTACTAGTTGGACTGTGGCTGGCGGCTTGGCAGAGGTCGTCATAAAGGGTGCGTACCCAGCACCTCCACCAGATGTAACGAAGCCAAGGACGACGCAGTTATCTTGAAAGAGAAACAAGTTTATTGGAGCGAACTTGTGCTCCCCTAACAACTCAAAAGAATACAGAGGCGGCGAAGCAGCGGTCAACAAAGTGACTTGCGTCGGCGAGCGTCGCAGAATCGAATGCCGCGGCGTCTGCTGTGCAGGCTTTTATCTTTCGGCACGAGAGTTTCTGGAACCGTCGATTCACATCCAGAATATTGTAGATCATAGAAGATTATTCTGGGCTAGCGGCGTTAGGGCGAAACACTCTGCTTATCCGAATGAGATAGCCCATGCGGCATAAAAATAAAGAATGGAACCCGCGCTTCGCATGGGACACAGATAACAGATCCGGGCGCGGCCGGGCATTAAAACAAATGATAAATAAACAAACCCGTATATGTTTCGCGGCAATATTGGCCCGATTGTACACTTAAGCTTCGAACAGCCGTATATTCATAAAGTTCGGTGCAGTTCGACTGTAATAGTGACACGCTCAAGAGGGTTCCGTCTCGCTCTTCAACATGCGCATGCCACACCATTCCTGCAACGCCCTGAAGCCCAAATCACACCTTTGCAAATAAGGAGCGTTTATGCAAGAAGCAAAATTAACAGATATCCTCAATTCCTTTCACTGGTTTCCGCCGATTCAGCACATATTGTTGGGATAACAGAGTTATGGCAACACCATAACGTTTGCGGCAGCTAAGTAACTCTACCAGGATGAACGTTATAAACGTTAAGATGAACGTTATGTAACTCTACCAGGTTTCACAGTTGTAAGAATTGATCGGTGACATGGAAGTGGAAAAGGTGTGTTATTTTTGCTGTCTGATTTAAAATTTTTCGCACTCTCTCGCCCGGCGGATAGCGAATCTGTTGATTGCAAATTCTTTTACAGCAAATCTTTATACCTCTACCCCCCAATGGTTTCATCTCCGTGAGCACAAGCGCCAAGGTGTAAGACGACGACCACATGGGTCAGGAAAATTAGGCATACAGCATATAGCTCTGGGTTTGTTTAAGGAGACCACGAAACGAACATCAAAACCGAATTATGAATGATAAGGCGCCTCTGAACTATGGGGCTCCCCACCTTGTGTTCCTCGTAAAGATTATGTTTCCCAGTATCTTTGAATGCTAGGCAGGAAAAGTAGCACTAAATAGAGCAGTTTTTGTTCAAGACGCCAAATGCATGCGTCAGGCTAGGCAGTACCCAGCATTTGCCGCCAGAGAAGCCGAGTGTAGTGTCAGTAGATAAGGTGTTAGAGTACTGTCATGATTTGGCCCGCATTCGTGAACGTTCAAGCGTCGCGCTGCCCTCCAGCCGAGTCACTACCCGCAGCGTGCTTGGGGTGACGTTGACTGACCGCGAGCTTCTTTGCTCGTCGATGTTTATTGGCCAGCCGAGTACACTTTTGCCCACCGAGCCAGGCCGGCCACTGAACTTAGCGGCCAACGAAGATTAGGGTCTGGGGAGTCAAATATTTGTCACACCCCTTACCTCCAAGTTTGTTTGTCCAACACAAACACAAAACTACGCCTGTTACCCCGGAGAGTCATGGTCCGGCGGTCTCTGAATTCGCGCACTGCTTCTGGGAACACGTGTCGATGTAGATGTGGCAGTGTCGGGTGCCGCCTGGGAAATGACGTGGCCCTGGTACTCAACGCTGGGGGCAAAGAAAATGCATTTCTACGGCTTAAGAATCAGCCCGGCATCCTGTAATCGTGCACGGACGCTCTTCCGAATCTGGAGGTTGTCCTCGTCGTCTGTACCGGTCACCAGGATGCCGTCCAAGTACACCGCCACGTGGCTCATGCCCCTGAACAGGTTGTCCATCTCCCTCTGGAAAATGGCAGGTGCTGAGGCCACACCGAACTGTAGGCGCGTGCACTGGAAGAGTCCCAGCGTTGTTGATATGGTGACGTACTTCCGGGACGACTCCTGGAGCACCAGCTGCTGGTAAGTACCTCCAAGGTCAAGCTTGGTGAACTTCTGTCTGATGAAGGAAGCTGACCAGAGATCTTCCATTCGGGACAGCGGGTACTTTTCCACGGAATCGATGGTGTTGATGGTGACGTTTTGGTCCCCGCAGATCCTGACACGGCCCTCTGAGTTGAGGACGATGGGGCGGCCCACTGCAACCACTTGACGAGCACCAAGATGTCGTCTCGCTGCCCCCATGAAGCTCCTGGTTGACTCCATGCTTCAGGGCGAATGGCAGTTGGCGAGGCTTGAAAAACCGAGGTCGGGTTCCCCTGGGACATGGGTGCTCGTTGCCGTACTGGTGAATGTGCCTTCTCTGGGCTGGAAGAGGGCCTTAAACTTGGTCAGGAGGTTCAAGACGTCTTCCACCACATGTACTACTTCCTGGTACTCCGGCAACCGCACGAAGATTAGGGTCAGAAGGCGCCACATACTTGTCACTAAGGTAAGGGTCTGGGCCAACAAAGATTAGTGTCGGGTGGTGCCACATACTTGTCACGAGTGCCGCCACTGATGCACGCAAGTCAGCACCGGTGGTGATTTTGGCGTTTATCAGTGAAGCGATTTTGCCACATCTGTGGCCTCGTCGTTAACTTTGACCGGGTCGTTTCTTAACAACACTACCGAAAATGCAGTAAAATGGCATGTTTGGACATACTTGAACTGGTGAAATGCTGTTACACGAGTTATCTTTGGCATGCGAACAACGTCAGTCGCGCGGTCCGATATACCGTCGGTCCCATATACCGTCGCAGTGTAAACAAATGTTACATAATGCGAACTGCCCAATGATAATGGCGGCGGACGGAAGAATAGCAGAAAAGAGTGCCGATACCCTGTATCATCTTGGGACCTCTAGCCAATAACAAGCAACAAGCCCGCCTAGACGTCGAGAAACATTTTATACCCTCTCCGTCACCATTTCTATTTTATTGGGCGTCCTCCTAAAATACCCCGTCATCGAACATATCTCAGATACTCGCTTTAACTATGTTCATGCACGAGCGTATCTTCCCTCCTTAAAATTTGATCTGCCTCGGCGATTTCAACGCTGTTTGAATTCCGAGGCCTTCATCGCTTACCGGTTATGATGTACAAGCCACCAAAATGCTGGTCGACGTTTTATTACTTTTTAGTTTAAAATAAATCATTGAAGAAAACACGAGGTTCTGCAGTAGTCGATTGAGTTTTTGTTAGTAGGTATTTATTAGATAACGGCCATTAATGCGACGTTTCCGAAGGTATTTCAGGTCACAGGGCTGCTGTTGTTTCCCTACATGCGCCCCTTCCCAACAATAGTTTTATTTACTCTTCATTTTCTGATTTTAGCGCGCCGCCGACTCTTCCTTTATTGATAATTTAAGCAGTTCTTTTGGAGATTTCGAACAGCTCAATTTATCTAGTGATGTCAATTCCTTGGGTAGCTTCTTTCGATAATATTGTTGCAAACAAACACAGCCTGGCTATACGGCGTCGTTCGGTTAAGGAGGGTAATTTAGGTAATTGCCACATTACGGTAAAACAATCAGCTCTATAGTGACGAGAAGAAATAAATTGGGCTGCTTTTCGCCGGACACCTTCATTCATATTGATGAACCCTGTTTCACGAGAGTCCCATGTGAGACTACCAATTTTATATACAGTAAATATGGCGTATTTCGAAGCGAGCTTAAGCTCACTACGCAAAAAGCGGAGTTTAATTTCTGCTGTCCAACGAATGGTTTGAGCATGCTCTTTCCAACTAAGATAGCTAGAAGTAGTTACTCTAAATATTTGAAACTGTCAACTGCGGCAAGTGTAATAGAATCCAGGGTATCGTTGAAATCAACATGTTTGTTTTGTGTGTGACACAAAATACACAAGCTTTACCTATATTTATGTTCGTTTTTGAAATTTCGTACCAGGAGCGTAAAGTCTTAAGAGAGTCATTATGAATTTTCAAATCGTCCTAATCGTTCATTTCTTTATGAAGCCGGCAATTGCCCACCAAGAGTCGCACTTTCATGTCTGCTTTTATAATTTGCATAATATCATCTATATAAAAAAGCTAATCCTGGTACCTATATCAATCCTTCTGGAACACAAGATGTCACGTCCCATAATTATAATTTAAAGCTGTTATTTCTACATACGAAATTTGACTATTAGGTCTGCACTAATCCGTTGCGATATATCGTACTTTACACCAAAATAAACCAACTAATCAATTAGTTCTGAATGAGCAACTCAATCGAAGGCATTGGACATGTCGCGACAAATACAATCAATGTGCCCTTTGTCGTTCAAAGCCCTGCAACGCCAACAATTGTTTCTTCCAGTTGAGACTCTCGAAAGGGTTTGCTTAAATGCATGTTTTTGGCGTATAAAAATAATTCCTTTTCCAAGTGAGTTTAGATTGAATTCGACATGGCATGCTCAAGAAAGTTGCAGCATACACATAATGACGAAATGGGGCGATAATGTTCCAGTTTTTAGATGCGACTGCATCTCATTCACTCGCCTTGTCCATGCAGCGTCGTCGGCGTTGTTGTCGTCCGCCCATCCCTCATTCTCCTCGCCGCGCGAGCTGCGCTCTCCGCCGCTCACCACCTCTCCTCTCCGATGCCCCTCTCTCGCGAGGGGCATTGGATTGGATTCGAATGGATTGGCTTGGCTTGGCTTGGCTTGACTTGGATTGGATTGGATTTTGGATTGGATTGGAATAAAGTGGATTGTGTTGGATTGTGTTGCGTCATAGCCGCGGCAGACACACTGGCGCCGGCGTATGTGCAGTACTCTCTCTTCCGCGGTCTCCTCTCCTTCAGGCGCGCTGCCACATATAACCGGTGTGCCGCTCGCCGGCGGCCTTTCGGTCGACGGTTTGCTCTCCGCTGCGCTTGAACCCCCCTCAGCGTCGAATCACACCAGGGTTCCCGCGAGGGTAGGTGGGCGTAATTTTTGGTGGTCTCCGCATTTGAAAACAAGAAATACCTTGGCCACGAGCTATTCATCAGGCATGCGCGTTGTTCTAGTGACGCTTTAACGGTGATCTTGATAAAAAAGAACATCTGGTATCGTGTCAGCACCAGTCGATTATTTTGTTATAATTTAGTAGGATGGAAAGGAAGCCTTCGTATGTAATGTTTATGTCTGTATTTCCGATGAATGAGGCACAGACAATATATTGCACAACTGTTCACCGTATGATCGCGAGGAAAAATGGAACCATCTCCACCCCTTGGATGATGGCGAAACTGCGGAGTACGGGGACTCGAAATGACATCTAAGTTGCGCTCCGAGTGACATTCGATTTGCGCCCAGATCACCATTCGATTTGAGCTGTGAGGTGCACCTTGATTATTCCCTAAATAAGACTGCAACTCACGGCGCAAATCGAATTTCACTTGATATTCGCTTGATGGTTGTGTGTGCACGGATGGACGCGGACAGACATTGGGAGGTGCTAATGTACTCCTCGCCATTACAGGCGAGGGAGTAAGCCGTTTCATACTCGGGTACTAACTCATTGTCGGACTAACCCATAGCCCAATGGGTAAAACGACTCACACTAACTCTGTCTGGTCTACCAGACACAGGCTCGAATCCTGCCGGTGCCTGTGTGATTTTTCGGGATTGTAAATGCTATGCGCACGGACCAGGACGGACATTGTGCGGTTCTAAGGTACTCCACACCTAAAAAATGAAGCAATGTGGTATAATGTGGCGCCATCATTTATTGATCGTGCTCTTTGGGTTTTTGTGGGACTGGGATAAGTGACTCCGAAAACCGTGCGGGAAAATACCTTAAAGTTAGACAAGGTTTCGGTGTAGTAACTTTCTTGGGCTGTCTTTAGCTTGTTTCGTAACTGCCGTGATAACAGTGCTATCCGTTCTTGATTCGTTTTCTTCTTTCATCTTTTCCGGGCGATCTGTCGCTTCAGGTGAATAATTTCTTGAGTTACGCATGAATATTGCTTCAGTTTATTTTTTGGTTTTTGCGATGGCAGAAATCATGAGAGTCGATGCGACATATCTATAACGTCAATTAGAAGTTGCTGACGTCACTTTCCGCTGTGAAACTGTTCAACATGAATGATAAGTAATCGATAATGCTTGTGTAATAAGCTCTGTCGCACTGCCGAACAAAATGGTATTTTCGTTTGTGGTTCCGCAGCAACACCATTTATCAGTTTACCAAAAATAGGTGAGTGATTAGACAGCACGCCTCTATTGTTACTTCCTAATTATCCAAAGATGCATAAGGAAAATTAACCAGGCTTGTTTTTTCCTGAACAGCCTGATTGAAATCGTGATGGGATGCGATATCTCGGAGTAACTCTCGGGAAGCTCTTTCTTTTGCATCAACTGCCAAACTTCTTCATTTATTGGTTATTTGATTGAATAAATCGAATAAAGTTTAGTTACAAAGCCGTACATTGAAATCTGAATGGCCACAGAAGCACTGAGAGTTTCCAAGGTAAGAACCGCTGGTCGGACATCCATGATGATTCTAAATAAAAAGAAAAGAATATAAATATCACCAACACTAGAATTACAATGTAGCAAATTAAACAGCTCAGCATAAAACAGAGAAGGAATGATGTAAAATCCAACGAAAAAATTATTGCACTAGGAAGGAGAAACACCAAAAACAACAATGAATACAATCTCTAATATATTCACAAATTGGGATAGAATGCCCCACTAACAACACTTACAAATCAAATAAACAGAACTGCCTAACCAGAAACTTTTAGATTAAATTTAATAACGCATAGTGAATTAGAACATATATATGAGGGGTTAGAGATTATTTCAGAGTGAAATGGTGGAGAATTGAATTGTATGTTGCCGTAGTTTTGTGTGTATGTAGAAAACAAGCAGATTCTGCGTGGTGCAAGCGCGTACAATTGAGATTAGAAGTGATGCGTTGAGGAAAATATCTAAAACACGGTGACCGTAAAATATGTTAAAGAAGAAGAAGGATGATGATGAATAAATCTTTATTTGTCAAGCTGGTGCAGATGTTAGGGCACCCGCCCGGTGGGGGGGCTTCCTTATTCAGCGATACCTGAAGCTCGGGTGGAGGTCCAGGCCCTCTTCACTAGTTCACGGTGGATCGCAAGGTCCCGGGCTCGTCAGGCGGTTCGCCCAGAGCTTGTAGAAGGGGGAGGTTATTAGGGCCAGGCCTGGGGCTTCTGGCACTCCCAAATGTGGTGGTACAGCGTACCGGCGTTGGACAGAAATTGCAGGTAGACAGGTATTTTGGTGGGTAAATCGCATGGAGTAGGGTTCTGTGGGGGTACGTATTTGACGGTAGTCTTCGAAGGGTGGTGGCTTCTGCTGTTTTTAACTGGGAATGCGAGTCGGGAAGGTTCTTCGGCGTTGACGGTAGTAATATGACAATGTCAGGAGACCTGACAAGCGTTCTGTTTCTTTTGGCCGCAAGAGGTGTTTGTCCCTCTATGGTAATGGCCCGGTGTATAAAGCGCGCGGGCAGCGGCGTGAGCCGCCTCATTACCTTCGAGAGATTCGTGACCAGGTATCCAGATTAGCCGCGTTTTAGGTATGTGGGCATATTCTTAAGAATTGAAGTGCGATTTGCTGATACGGCCTCGTTGGTAACTGCGGCATGCCGCCTGCGAATCCGTCAAAATTGTATTTGCATCTTTTCTCGTCGTGATGGACCAGGCCAATAGCGATGTCTTCAGCAGCTTCCATTGATGTTGTGCGGACGGTGAGGGCGGTTCTTACTTCCTTTGCTGCATTGGTGACACACACAACCTGGGCTGGCTTGTTTCTGTATAGAGACGCGTCCGTATACCTTGTTGTTGCATTGTCGCCGTATTTATTATTCATGGCTCATACTCTTGTTATGCGTAGAGCTTTGTTATGTAGTGGGTGCATGTTTCTTGGGATGGGGGCTACCCTGATGGCTTGTCTGAGTTGGAGAGGAACCCGCTCCTTATGGTCTTGCAGTGGCGGGATGGCATATCCCAGCCGTCGCAGTGTAGCTTGTCCCGTTGGTGTTAGGCGTACGCGTTACCAGTTGAGAGCTATGATGCGCCTCCTGTATTTCCTCCCATGTGTTTTGTGGTCCAGATGCAATAACCTCTTCGTCGATGTTTTTGGTGCAGTCCTAAGGCTGTCTTATATGCTTGACCATGATAAAATTGAGCCTGAATTTTTTGGATGTTTTCAGGACAACATAAGGGGCTCCGTAAGCTACCCGGCTTATGAGTATGGCTTGAACAATGCGCACTGTGTCTGACTCTTCCAAGTCAAATCGTCGGTTTGACACGCGTCTTATGAGGCAGATTAGCTGACTGAGTGCCTGCTGAAACGGTGCAACTGTATGAAGGCCTGATCCATTTTTCGGTATTGTAAGACCTAGGATGCGTAGTTAGATACATTTGGCACTTTCTGGTCGTTAATGGTAAGCTCCGGGTCGGGAATGCAGCGCTTTCGTTAGTGCGCCGTCCGATGCAGAGAGTGAGGACAACCGACTTCTTCGGAGCACATTCGAGCCCTTTATCCTGAAGGTAACGTTGGGATTCATCTATGGCTGCTTGCAGAGGATCTTGTTTGTCCCTTATTGATCCTGTTGGTGTCCACAGGGTGAGATCGTCCGCATAGAGAGCACGTCTAAGATGCGGGGTATCTTGCAGTAGGGGAAAAAGGTCCTTTATAGTAATATTGAATAAGAGCGGGGAAATAACTGAGCTTTGGGGAGTGCCCTCGGGGAAATTGTATTGCATTTTGTTGAGCGGAGGTGGCCTATGCCAATTGTTGCCGTACGGTCAGTTATAAAGGGTGGCGACGTAGTCGTACAGTGCGCTGTCCACAACCAATGGAGGCTAGACCTTGGAGGATGGGCCTTAAGACTAATGTTATCAACGCGCCCTTGATTTCGAGGGTTTAAAACGCATCTCTTGTGGGTATTGGTGAGGCGATCAATGATCTCTTTTAGAGTTGCAAGCAGAACATCTTGCGTGGATAATTGTGGCGAAATCCGTACATAGTGTCTGGGAAGTGTCCCACTATCTTCGATATAAGGAGAAAGGCGATTGTGCACCATGTGTTCCAATAGCTTTCCTACACATGATGTGAGGGAGATGGGGTTCGTAGGTTGCCGGGGGCGAGCGGTTTTCCAGGTTTGGGTATAGTGTGATGTCTGCATGCTTCCATGAAGGAGGGAGCTCGCCCGTCGTCCATTGTTCCTGTGTGTAATTTAGAAGGAGAAAATACCGACGCTGCAGCTATAAAAGTTGATGTAGGCGCATAACACGGAGCTGATAGAACAAGGAGGAAGATTCTGTTTGTCGATGGGAAAATGTAATGATGCCGTAGCGCTAGTTTCTGCAGTGTGATGAACAGTGCGGCGTGGTGTGTAGTACGTAGCCTCCAGGAAGGAACGCAGTAATTTATGGAAATGTGTACAAAAGCGTAATACAAGTCTGAAGAGTTTGCAAGTTGAAGTTTGGTCTAGCCCTATCAAAACTCTCATACCGAACGTAAACTTCCTTTGAAATAAAGATTACGTGATTATAAAACTTCAGGTGACAGTCGACTATTACGCCAAGAAAATTAGTGCTACGATGAAGTTCAATTTTATCACCTGAAATATAGGAGGAATGGGATGGCGGAAATTTTACTTTGAGGGGAACTGAAAAGTGAAAGCATGTTATAAGTACGTTAACATATAACCTGTCGAGAAAACACCATAATTTGACGAAAAAAAAGTCAGCCTGGAGCATTTGTATTAGGGCTAAACATGTTTGCTCTGAGGTAATGATGTGGGTGTCGTCTGCATACAGCGTGCATTGTGATGAAGTTAAACAGAGAAGGTCATTATTGACAAATGAAAAAGCAATAGACCGAAGATTGAGCCTTGAAGAACGCCATCTGTTAACTGTGACCCGAGGAGGTGTTGCTGGTGTAACCAAAACTATTTGTTGCCTATTTAAAAGAAAGCAGCGTAACAAAGATCTGGACCTCTATTGCCACATAAAGTTTAATGAAAAGAATGACATGGTCAATGGTGTCGTATGTTTTCGAGAAATTTATAAAAACCGCAGATGCAACGTCGCCGCGATCAACGTTTGTCTGTTGGGCACGCAGTAGCAATGTTGGTAGATGGGATAGCACGAAAACCAAACTGAGAAGGGATGTGCAATTTGATTTTGAAAAGTAGCAGGAAAGACGGTTCTCAATAAGTTTTCTGGAACCTTATCTAAGGGGAGAAGAGATATGGTCCGATAATTATCCTTAAAGTGCATTGATGGATGATGATCGATTGATTGATTGATTGATTGATTGATTGATTGATTGATTGATTGATTGATTGATTGATTGATTGATTGATTGATTGATTGATTGATTGATTGATTGATTGATTGATTGATTGTGAAGTTTAACGCGCTGAAGTTACACAGGCGATGAGGCGCGCCGTAGTAGAGGCCCGGTTTACTTTTGACCCCTCGGGATATTTATCGTTTGCCGAAATCTCAAACACACGGACGTTTTGCGTCTCGCCTCCACCAGAAAAGGGGCCGCCGTGGTCCGGAACCGAAGCCACGTCACTGGGCTCAACGGCAAAACGCCTTAACTATTGAGGACAAGTTGTTCCAGTCAATACCCCTGAGGTTAAAATCTCCCGCAAGAATCAGCTTCCATTTTAAGACTTGCAGTCCTTCCAAATGGCGGTGTAAATTTTCTAATTTTGGTATGTGCGCACTTGGTGGCCTGTACAAATTTCCGACAACACATTACGTATTTTCATGCTTTGGTTCGCCTCAAACACTCTCTTGTAATGGAATTCTGGGTTTCAAAAATCAGTAAGGTATATCTTTTACAATGATGCCTGCCATTCCTCTTGGAGATTCTCCATCATTGCGCAATAATTTGCAACGTGGGGGTATGATTTCAATCTTCTACTTAGAGACGTAAGCACGCTTCCATCAAAGTGTCAGAGTGTGGATCGTAGCTACCTATAGCAAGTATTGTACATCAGCTAATTTATTTGTGAGGCTTGTGGCATTAAAATTGATTAGTCGATATCAGGTTACCTCCGGGCCACATGGTTTCCTTCACAGACCTGTGATTCTGCAACACTCTTGTTCCGCCTAATTCCTACTCGGCAGTCTCTTGCGTAATCCTGAACAAACAAGGCGCTGTTTATTATTATTTGTCATGGCTCAGGGGAATTCGTTCACCATCCTCGCGCTAGCATAGCGGGGGTGGTGCAGCCGAGTCTCAAAGGTGGCAGCTTTCTCATTCCATGGCATTTCGGTTCCAGGCTGGCACGGGAAAGTGTTCCAATGCTGGTATCGGCCGCGTGAGAAACCGATCTAACGAACCACGTGTACGGGGCTTGCGCTTGACACGATACGGAAAGCAGCCGTACTTTCTTGGGAAGAAAACTGCGTTTATTAGATAGAATGGTGGATTGCCGGTGCTGCCTTCCGCACTGAAGCCGACTGCGAAAGGTGCCGAAGTCGAAAGCCTGTATTTGTGTGTCTTGTGCGAGTTTACTGATTGTGCCATATTTTCCATGGGAAATATGCTTGTCCAATTCTTAGCCAGCCTATGGTTGTGTATATCGTGGCTTCCCGCGCAAACGTGAAAACGCTCATGACCCCTCACACCACCGAAAGTAGCGAGCACGTAACCTGGCGTGTCTTCCCGGCAAAAAAAGCAAACTATATGAGATTGTACTTTTCTGAGTGGTTGTTCAGGAAAGGTTACAATGAGCTCTGAGAATGTCCCAGGAGAGGTTCACAAAACCCGACTTGCCCGTCCTAAGGTCTGAGGCTAGCCAAGCTTGTCATGTTGAAGGGGAGGATGTGGAAAATGTGGGAACTGAATAGCAACGGCGCAGTAGACAATGCAGTGTTTTAAATGAACTTATGGTTTGAGACAAATGGTGCATGCGCGTGTGTCTCAAACGGTACAGAAAGGAAAGAACAGGCGTATAGCGGGTATTTAAAGCGTGTGCGTGGAGTACTGGCATGAGTTGTTGATAGACTCAAGAGCAACTTGGGCTAGAGCGCCAAACACCAGAACTTTGCAAACGTATTTAGCTGTGTACTTTACGTACAAATGTAAAAAAGTAGTGTAGGACCAGTTCAACAATAGCCACATATTGCTGTAGAGGGCCACATTGCCTACGACTGGAGATGGTCAATGGGAATGCAGTTCAAAGCTCTTCGGTAATTCGGAAACCCCTTAGTAGAGGGTATCGATGAAATGATTATGCCAATAAAAACGGTTTGTAGAAATCCGACTTTAAATAAGTACTCAAAACAGGATTTCAAGCAAAAATAGGATCGTCTGCGCAAAAGTGTGCTGGGTATAATGACATGTAGTGTGTGTAGAATTCAGCAAAGCGTTAGCATCTGTCAACGTCGTGTTCTTTACTTTCTAGAAGGATGTAAATGACAGTATACCCTCGCCCACATCTCCAACATTGTGGTTCTTCCGTGCCGTTTAAATGGTACGGACGAGTACCGTGTGCGCGACCTGTCCATAGCCTGCCTATGACAACTGGTATGAGTAAGTTGTATGTCGGATGTATGAGTCAGTTGTATGGAATCTGTTGTACGAGTCAGTTGTGTGTCGTTCCAAGGGCAGATTTATTACGTGTAATTGTCTACCTGGTTGTCTCCCTGGTCACTCCTGTGTGTTTGCCAAGTATTACGAAGGTGTTGTCGGAGGTGTGGCTTGTTTATAGTGTAGCGTACCGTAGTTATGTGTACTGTGTTCCTGCATGCAGCTGCAGCAGCCCTCTAAATGGCCACTTCGTTGCCAGCTATACCAGCGTCGCCTCGAACCAACTGTAGGACCAATTCAACTTTTTCGCCATACACAGACATGATAATGTTAAAAACGAGATACACTATGATTTTTCAGAGCCTGAGATGCCAATGCATGCACAACGAACAAAGAATCTGTATAAATAATGGACTCAGGAATTTAATATTCAAGAATGTGTTGTACTGTGAGTCAAATGCCGTATGCATTTGCTAAGAAAATAGTGGTTTGTGCGCTCATACTTCCGCACGCAATAAAGTTCGGTCCATGAGCAGCACAAGACAACATAGGGGCGGTGTTCGAAGCATCACTGGAAAATGCTGCATATTGATTGTTACACTACAAAGACAGGGAGTGCTCCAAAATCGCAGTTCTTGGTACCCTGCGTCTGCGTACCAAGAATGAAACCATATTTTATGGTTTTATAAAAGACGGATGAGAAACAGTCTGACGTTTCCAAGTTGCTAAAATTTCAGCTAAAAATTGTGTGTACGCGTCTAAAAAGGAGAAAATGAGACCCCCTCTCTCCCTCTAAGCGAGAAGTGCAGAGAAATGGATGGGCGATGGAAAAATCATGCACCCCTCTGTCTGACGACGACGATGGTTCAGCGCGATGCTTTCACGTGATCGATTCTTTAGTTGGGCGTGCCCACACTGCGAGTAAGTGCTACTGTGGAGGTAAGCACCAGCTTACCAGAATACCGACAGGAACTGTTGGGTGTGCACTCCGTGGGCCTAACGTTTGGGGTTAGGGCGAACTGCGCGGATCGTACCTGCTGCTTGGCACTCGCTTCGACCATGTCGAAATGGGGTCAATCGGATGGACACTGGCTTCATAACGCGAGGGACACAGGTTCCATTCCGGCCACGGGAGTGTCTTTTGTGAATTGTAAATTGGGTTCGTTCTAAAAAAAGCTTGTTAGTGTAGAAAATATTTCCAAGGTACTCCTTGTCAGTTACAGCATAGTTTCGTTCGGCTAAAGCGAGATTTTACTTGGCAGCCCAATGACGCAGGTTCGATTCCCGGCAGCGCGCGGCCGCTTTTCTGGTGAAGACGAAAAGGAAAAACGTCCATGTGTACGAGATTTCGGCGCACGTTAAACATCCCCAGGTGGTGAAAATTAATTTCCAGTCCTCCACTATGGCGCGCCTCACTGCCTGCGTTGCGTCGGCGCGTTAAACAATACAATCAATGGAAATGTCCTTTTACTGCAAAGCGGAATATGTCTCTCCCCCCACCCCAGTCCCCAGAAGCTTCATTCCGGTGAAGCTGATTTACTCGGCGACGCTCCGGGGCTCCTCCTCACCACAGCCGTCCACTCTTTTACAACGGTTATCACAACGATTATTATTCCCCTCATCACAACTTATGCCTGTTTCACTAGTTGCTCAGTTGGCTGCAGCGGTGGTAGCGCTGTTATCAGATGAGTGCAGAGAATCTACACCAGCGCGAATCGGTGTAAAGACGGCTGAAAGCCGCCGACCCCGCCGCCGCCAAGAACGTAGCCGCGGCCATTGCCGCTGGAAATGTCGTCTGCCCCACTAGCTGCGCGCCCCTGTCCGTTGAAAGCAACTTGCCCCTGTGGAAAGCCGGTGTGAGCACATTATTTTTTAGCTTGAAAGTCATCTCGAGCAACATTTGTTGCGTCGGCAGCCCTCGTTGACCAGCTGGTCATACTTCTGGCGGAAGAATAATTCTATATCTTAGACTGGTCGCATGTAAAGTCTTTCTCTGTGCATTCACCAGTGTATTTCACGCCTAATTAGGCGCCTGTCCCCCGTTGCCGGTTTAGGAGTGCACGCGTTAAGGATGAAGTGAGGGGTATTCACGCACAGGTGGAATTAATGCCGCTACCGATGACATACCCGTTGGCGTGGTGGGAGATTTAAACGTGGTGGTCTCATGGCTCACGGCCGCGCTTAGCTTCTGCTCCCAGTCAGCTGTCCTCCCGCAATTTTTCTCGAGGGGTTTGGGTGCAAAAAGATGGGTGGTGCGTTGCGACTGACCTTGAGATGCCTCGCTGCCTCGGCGACTGGCTCCTCATCGCCAGCAACGCCCCTTCTCCTGCCCGAAGGAAGACACCCAAGTGTGTGTCCACTAGTATGGACACGCACCCGTCCCCTGGAAAGCGCTAAGTGTTAACTCGCTATGGGACGGACGCATGTCGCTCGCTTGGAGGAATAGAGCGGCCTTAAGAAGCTCAGCCGAACAGAAGCGTGAATGGGCGCAAAAACACATGGAAAGCCGCCGCCGCCACTGTTTCCGCTTAAACAGCTTGTGGAGTAGCTGCGAATCCCTCCCGATGAACAGCAACTGGCCAGCTTGGACGCCGACGCGGGCCAATATCACTCGTTTAGCCTAAAGGGCTTTCAGAGCGACATTTTTGACAGTATCTTCCAGTTCTAAGCTACCGCTCATGACCGGTTGGCCGTTTTTGCGTGACAGGTTGGGAGAGGAGGGTAGTAGGAGAAAGGGGGCGGGCACGCGCAGATATAGCTTCCATACCCTTACTGATGACATGTGCGTTGTGTTGGCGTGAGGTTCAACGTGGCCGTCAAACAGCCCAATGCGACCGGTCTGGTGTCATCTGTGGTAGAGTGGATTGGGTTGGCGTATTACACGAACGATAAGATGCCTACGACGTAGGAGGGAAATAGACAGCTCTACGTTTGTCCGCTACGATAAATCTCGGGTATGTTCCAAATTTCATTCAGGTAATTTGGCTGGGAAGTATGATCAGTCGTAAATTGCAAACAAAGGTGTTTTGTTTCGTTCACTACCTGGAGGGCGTGCTGCTTTGACGGTCAAACACGCACTTGACACTCTGAATTGGGACGATGTCTTATTAACGCGCGCCGTGCCCTTACAGCCAAAGTGTCAAGAAACGCCATATTGGACAGTCGGCAGCAGCGCGAGTCCCCTTCGCTAGATTAAACCCTTTGCTTACTTGGTTTGAGCTTCAACAGAAAGGCACTGGGGCTACCCTCGAGTCACGTAATAAAAAAAAATTCCGTTTAAAAAATTGGCCGCGTATCTGCTCCTGTCGTTGCAAATGTCGTCAAAAGACGATAATCTTTGTAGGCATTTGCCGAGGAAATGCCCCCCTTTGCTTTCTTGCTCACCCTGATGCTTCGTTTTCCCGCTCAATCACCATATCTACGCCCACTGAGGGCAAGGTTCCTGTCCCATATTCCGTCGCCAACTGTGACCATTTATCCCAAGGTAAACATACTAAGGTGACTTGCTCAAGGCGATTTGAATTTATGCGCGTTCACTGCTACGGCCGGGTTCCTCGATGCCAGCGCTGCAGTACGGCGGAGACGCGCGTGAATCGAGGTGGCCGACATGAAGGTTTATAGAACTGCGTGGCCGTGCTCCACGTGCGTTCCAAGCAGGATGTGGAACAAGCTAGCTAGTGGAACCTTTCGTTGCTGTTGCCGCGTGATTTTTCATATGCCTCCAGGAGGTGGCGCGGGCAACAGCAGGCGGCGGTTTTCTGCAGTAATGTTGTATATCACTCGCTTGTCGCAGAAACCAAGCGTGTCTATGGATTTTTTTAACAAATGAACACTGTAAATATCCCTTGTGTACTAATTTCCAGTCTGATATTTGCGTAATCTTGTTCTTGTTCAACAAATTTGACAAGTATGAACTTATAAACCGGGCGTAGACGTTTACATTTGGCTGCGTGTATCTAGGAATATTGCGCAATATATATTTTACTTTCACCGCCGCCATCTGTGGTCGGCTGAATGAGTCAACAGCGCAGACAGACAGACAGACATATAGACGGTATTCGTTTAAGTTTAGCGGCTCCATTTCTTCGCTCGGCAACGCTGGAAATGCCGTGCATGACCGATGGGTCACGGGCGGCGCGTTAGCCACTTCGGACGCGGCCGCATGCGAGAAAGTCGGTATAAAATTACGCCCACCTCCCTCGCGGGAATTGGTAATGCGACTTCCCGCGAGTGAGGGGGTTCAGCGATTCAGGCGGAGAGCAACCGTCGTAGACATGGCCGCATACAGGGTGAGCGGCACAACCGGTTATATGCGTAATGGATACGCGCCCGAAGGAGAGGAGCAATCCACGCGGGCGCAGAGATGTACTCTCGCTAGCACATAACGGACTCAGCACATACACAGCAACATTCTGCAGCAATACCCGATGCCGTCCGCTCTCCCCATAGTCCTCGCGCCCACCGGCGGAGTATGGTGCGCGCTGAATTTTTCGGCCGCGCACCCGCTACAGATGGTGAGACAGCGTGTTCGCTCTACACCTGGGCGGCCGGCGGCCGTGCGTTTCGCGGCTATGACGCAGACCCAATCACTATTTTTGTTGCTACAATCCACTGAAACTTAATCCAAGCTCTATGGTTTTTTCCAAATCCAATCCAGGCCAAGCCAACACTGTCGAATACCCAATACCAATGCCCCTCGCGAGAGAGCGTTCGCTTCAGAAGGAGAGGGGGTGACTTCTCAGAGGAGAGTGTTGACGTAATCCCGCCGTCTGGTTCAACAAAGTTCACAAGTAAGGACTTATAAACTTGCACGCAGGACTTAGACGACATTTCGCTTGAATATGGCCGAAAATTGGGCAAATATGATGCTCTCACTTTGGTCGCGTGGCTGAATCGCGTCACAGACAGGGAGCAGAATACAATCTGACAGACCAAAAAACACAACCGAGAAAAACGTACCGTGCGTCCGCTCGGCTCCGTTTCACGATTCTAAACGCCGCAGGCTGGCGTTTTCAAAGAGCACAGAGGTACTAGTTTATGCTTAACGGGGGAATACGCAGCTCACATTGATCGTTCAGCAATATACTTTGCGCTGCATCGGAAGAGTTTGTACGTAGCACAAGCCTTACTGCCTAAAGTTGTGGAACAGGGTGTGCCTCACAGTCCCGCACCAACCTGAGCGGGGGCATGATACAATAGGCACAAGTACCCCGAGGCAACGTCGTCACTTGCGGAGCCCTCCACGTAACGAGTGACGGCGCACTCGACGGTTGCATGGAGGACGTCAGTCCAAAGGGGTGCCCAATGTGATGGCGGGGGGAGAACGCGGTGGACGTCACGAGCCGTACGGCCTGGCACAACGTCGAGGAAGCAACAGGCTTCGCGCGCGCACAGATGGTCCGTCCGCACTAGCGCCAGGAGATCGTCTGCTGCCTGTACTCCCGCTTCCCTCGCAATTCCAGGCGATCTGCATACGGCGGGCAGCCCCGACAAAAAATACACAACACCGAAAAACGGACCGCTCCGTGCTCGGCCTGCCGCTACCACATCGGCGCAAGGAAGTTTTGAGTTCGAACAATAAACCCGCCTTTGTGTTGACGGTTGTCTTTTGGGTATGCCTCTCCGTACTTTATGCTAGTGAGGGCCCAATACAGCATCGATTTCAGATAGCGCTGCATACCGATAATATAAAGCTCACGCCTTACTCTCTCAAAGTAAGCGACCATAATACGGCGCGGAGCTATGGGAGGCGGCGGGGGGCTGCTCTGACCTGACGACGCAACAATCCCTGACGGACAGAGCAGCGAAGGCCGCTGTGCAGCTGCGGCTGCTGGCCACCGCCCCGCCTAACAGATGACCAATGTGAATAAAGTGTTTTTCTCTCTCTCTCTGAATATGCTAAGCCCACTTCGCGGATTGCGACGATTTCGCTCGGGGTCAATTGCATGCACCACTATCCCCACTTTCCTAATCCAAGCAGCTTGAAACTAGGAGGTTAGCGGAACTCGTGCCTTCTGAAATAGCGCCCTTGAAATATGTTTGCTGTCTTCGAAAGAGAAAGTAATCTAACTATTAGTTCCAAAATAGCAAAACAAGTACGTTTCTGTTCGCGGTAAATTTTTGACGTGCATCGGCTGTTAAGATAGTTTGGACTTTCGGGATCTTAACCTTTTGTAATAGATTTTCTGCTCCACCGTTCTGGCCGTGCCATCCAGATTTCATCATTTTGTTAGGGTTAGATAAAACCCAAACAAAATACTTTAAAGTTGGGCTCGTATTAAAAAGTTGCTACGAAATACACCGGGCACATTACCATGTGCGAAACTGGTCAATTATGAATAAGCTATCCGAGCACCGAGATAACAAATCCGGTGTTGTTGCTCTTTGGCTTGTGGTTTTCCGCGTATTGGATGGCTCAATATTGCTTTCGATACTGTATGTGACTTTCTCTTGAAAAGAACGATTGTATGTTCAATGCAAAAGCACGGCATAAGGATGAAATGTAATGGCGTATTTTGTCTATAAAATGCGCGTCGTTTAATTGGTACCCAAGGCTCTACTGAAACAACAAGGCTTCACTGAAACATGTGAAGTGCACCCATTTTGACTTAAAAACTGCTCCAAGTATTTGTGCGTTGCACTTTGGGTAGAAACTTGGTCAGGATTCGATGGAATATTGAAAGGCTTCTATGTTGCTTTTAACTGATTATTTGGCACATGCATTCAAGAACTGTGCGTGGAGTAAGGAGGAATGTTCCCAAGCAGGGTACTCACCAGCAGCAAAGAACGCATCCCAACCATTCCTTATAGCCTAGCTTTAGGCATCGTTCTTCATCCTTAACTTTAACAGCCTGACACTTGTACTCATTGCGAATTGTGTAATACAGTAACGCCCCAGGCACCTCAGGTTCTTCGATACAATTTTTGTATCCATAAGTGCACCAGCACCCACAGGACAGGGAGACTAGCCCTTCGTATAAAAACAAAAGAAATGGCAGTAAACACGTGCTGTTGTAAGGAAATTATTCTCGCAGCGCCATCGTTCCAATTATTGCACTACAAACAAACCCTCTAGTACGTAAAACTATCAGTTTACGCCTCTCTGCATGGAAAGTGAAGATGTATAGAGGAACTTGCGTGCTAAGTTGCTGGTGAACCCGTGTTACTGTGCCTTGCACTGCCTGTGGCTGAAGGTAACCCGCCACGTAACGAACATCGAATATTTTAGGTACGGTGAAGCTCTGCTATGATGGTGATATAGAAATTATCCAGGTCCTAGAAAGGATATATTCAGTAACCTACAAAACGCGGGACTGTGTGCAGTGTGACTCCAATTATAAAACTCGGTGCGCGTTTTCCAAGCCCAGGACTTGGTCAAGGAAGGCAGGGAGGGTTCGAGGGAGGGAAGGAGGGAAGCAAGGAGGGAGGAAGTGAGCAAGCGAGTGAGTGGATAAGGACGGAATGAAACTACAGTACAGAAAGGGGAGCGATGTTGATTAGGTATGTGTAGTTTGGCTACACAACACGTGGTGATGTGGATATAGGGTTGATGAGGAAAGAAAGGGCTGCAGTATGTAATAAAAAAATGTGGGGAAAAATCCTAAACAAATAGGCTCCGGAATTGGTAAGTACAAATGCAAAAGCACAAGCAAAATAGCGAAAGTGCAGAAAACAAAGCAGGCAAACCAGACAAATTCGCAAAATGAAGGACGCTGCAGTCCAGTAGCGTCCCGAAAACGTTCAGAGAAGTCTGTGGTCTTCAAAAAAAGTAGTCAACACCTTCCCGACTGTATACAGGCGCACGAGGAGCTTGCCCTAAGTGAAAACATTAACCAATTGTGTCAGTCAAACAAGAATATAAAACCGCTTTTGTTTGATCTCCACGTCAGCATGTCGAACCACTTCATCGGCCCGCGGTTCTCGTTTGACTTGTGCTTTTTGCCTCCCGAACCCCTTCCTCATCCTGGCGTTATCGATTGACCTGTCTTTCTACGACCAGAAACTCTGGATTAACTCGACGAGTACGCACACATTCACGGTAAAGCTAGTGTTTGCGTTCTCGCAAGGCTGCCCGCTGTCCGTGAGAGCGTACCAAGTGCCACCTACCCATGCCACCACCAGCGGTAAAGTGATTGTCGAGAGAAATGAGGAGTCACCTCCTCCGATTGTCTTGGAAAGAGGCGTGATTCGTCGCCGCAGACGTGACACCTGTCTCGGGAGAAACAGACTGCCTGCGATCGGGGTACCGACAGTCTTCACCTGCGGAAGAGGAGTGACAGGGGCGAGCGAAGAGGGAGAGATATGAGGACACGGAGGAAGAGACGTTTTTGTTACGACGCCACTGACGACACCAGTTAAGCAATTCAAGCTTCGCTCGAAAAGCAAAGTGAGGCTTTTTAGTATTGTAGAACTTATGGGCGACGCCTCTGACCCACAATATACTGGGTGTAGACGGGTTGGCGGCGAGTTTTCGGATTGTAGTGGAGAGCTGTTGCCTCGGCGTTCTGAATAAGTAACAGTGGCACAGGAGGTGCTCAAGCGTCTAATTGGTGACCCTCACATTAGAAGCAAGGCTGTTGGTCATGCCGTTGGCGAAAGAGGAAGCACGGTGAAAGCAACACCTAGCCATAGGCTACATAGCAAGGTGACCTGTAATCGCGGCATGTTAGTGGGCAGGTGCCGCAGCGAATCGGTGTCGAGTGAGTAGATACGAGAGGTCGAGAACTTTGGTGTATTTCACAAAGCGAGTTGCACTTCGCTGGCAATGGAGCGCAGTGAATGGAGCGAAGTTACATCAAGGTGGGATACCATGATGTAGGCCAATCTACTATTTTGTGTGCGTAATAATCCGCTTTACCCTGCAAATTCATTCCTAGTAATTCAGCAGTTGCATGGGAACAACTGGAACATATTATGCCCATGCCTGACTGCAAGGTGATATATACACCGGATTTCTGCCATGAGTTGGTCATACTGGCCACTGTAAAGGCCAGACTGAAGGCCAGGAATAGCATGTGTGTAGCCGCGGACCACAACCCATTTTTGTGCTGATTCCTTTCGTGTGAATAAAACAGCCTTTCAAATAGCAGCTATTTTAGAAGCCGTTGACTTCGTCAAGTTCAGAAGTTAAAATTATTATCGATAGATTTGTCTGGTATTATTGGAGCACCAGCGGAACTGGAGATTTCTCCCGAATCAGCCTAGGACCCCAACTGTGTGGGCCTCGGGTGTGGACAGTTGGGAGGACGTTCGAAGGGTGGACAAGTTCGAGAGTTAAGCAAGGTGGAAAGGTTTTTTAACAGCGGAGCTGTTATACAAGCGGTAAGTTCGGTGTTGCGGAAAAAAAAATACTTAGAAATTGCGGTGCACTCGTCAGCGCGTGTCTAGCCGCAATGCCGAGCGTTCCCCGCTTGCGAAGTAGCTTTAGCAAAATAATAATTCCGGTGCGGTTGGCAAGCGCTACCGCCCATGTAATGCTTGCCAGGAGGAACAGGAAAACATTGATGCATGATTAGTACTAGAACAGGGCAAAGCAACGACAGAACATATATAGAAACAATTTCAAACTTGTACCAATGCGTGGTGAGTGTTGTGTCGTGGGCGACACGAGTAACCTCGGCAGCGACGGGAGCGAATGCGCGCCGCGCCAGCCCGCACACAACGTAGAAAAAAAGGGTGCTGCCTCGCTCCTTGAGCCCCAGACGAAGAACGATTTATTCAACATGATGACGACACAACCACACACGCATACGCACGTGATTGCAGCATTACCATCACGTGCGTCCCACCGCAACGTCTAGTTACAACCCAACAACACAAGCACACACAGTGCGCGGGCGCTCCACCAGAGGGCGCCGCATATCCCACATCATTTCCCCGTGCAAAAGACGTCCCCGCTCTCTGCAAATATTCCACATCGTCTCCCTGTGCAAAAAAAGTCCGCACACTCTGTGAAACACAAGGCCACATCATTCCCCCGTGCAAAAGAGTGTCTGCATCTTCATTACACATGATCGACACAAAAGCATCAGTCGCTCGCGACAGTCCTACATTTTCCCACAAAAGCACATCTCTAGCGCAGGAGCAGTGGAAGTATGACTAGCAGAGTCACGCACACTCCTGTAAGTTGCACATACGACACGCAACACAGTAAGATATTTTTTTGTTTAAACGCAGTACAAAAAATCGTCCCTAATATTCTCAATGATGATATACGACCAGACACAAAACATGACACGTCCAACATGACACAAGACATGAACCCTACGTCCACACCCTACTACTCATAGTTGCTAAGCCTCCGACACTGCTTAGTCGTACGTCGCAGACGCGTAGGCGTTGAACCTGAATTATCTGCAGACGCAGACGCCCCTCATTTTCTCCTATGTTGCCTACATGGCTATTTGTTTATGTTTGCTCACTATTTTTTCCTGACATTTTAGCGTTTCCTGAGGAACAACCGATCCAGACCTTGCACTGGAAGGAAGCTCTGACAGCTCAGGGTCTGCCTGTACCCGGGGGCTTGCCCCATCTGTCAACGGTAGACTAGGGAACTGACTGTCACAAATGTCTAAGTTAGACGAAGAGTATAAAAACTTTTTATGCCTCGAAGAGAGTTCAACATTGTCAAAGGAATACGGTGCCGAGCCAACCTCAATGCCTTTCTTAATGACTGTGAGTTTGACGCGTTCCAGATCACTAAGCTTGAAAGTGAAAAGTGCATCTTGAGCCTGCACTGTAAACGGTTTACTATACTTCAGAAATCCTTGCCTATGAAATACTGCTTTCACCACATCTCCGACCTTTATTCGGGTCAGCTGTGCACCTTTCCTCTTGTCAAAGTACTATTTAGCTTTATGCTGCTTCGTGAAGATCTGATTCCGAACATGAGGCAGGAAATTGTGCGATTCTGCTGCCTTTTTACGTATCCTCAAGTTGCTAATATCCACTTTGGAACGAGGCTGACGTCCATGCAGCAAAAAAGCTGGAGAAAGACCTGTCACTGAATGTGGTGTGACCCTATACGATCCAAGAAATTGTGTAATGCTCTTCGAAGCACCCTTGCCTTCAAGTCTGGCTACCTGTAAATGTTCTTTGAGAACCCTGTTAAACCGTTCAATCTGGCCGTTAGCCTGAGGGTAATAATTCGACGAGAACACGTTGCGGATACCTTTCTCTTTTAGATACTCTTGCATTTGTTTTGAGACAACCTGGGGCACATTATCCGTCACTAAAACCGCAGGGAGCCCTTCTCGACTGAAAGAGCAGTCCAACAATGTATAGGCATCCTCAGTGGAAGTGGAATTTGTGCCCAGAACCTCACGCCACTTAGAGTAGTATTCGACTAATGTAACAACAAATCTGGGGTACGACACATCAACGGACCGACGATGTCCATTCCCAACTTTTGCCAAGGCCCTTCAGGCCATTCCACCGGCTGCAACGGAGCTACATGAGGCTTAGCAGACTTGTCTGCCAGCTGGCAGACGTGACAATGCTTTACATGTTCCTCAACATTACGATTCATTTGAGGCCACCAGTGACGTTCGCGGAGAAGTTGTTTCGTACGGACTATTCCTTAATGATTTTCATGTGCTCTGCCACCTGCACAGTTTCTTTATCGAATACTGATGTTACCAGCGGCACTATCTCTTCCTCCTTAGTATATTCCTGACCGGTCTGAATGGGTAATCTCGACAAAGCATCAACGACCAGATTTCCTGTTTTTTTGCAGTATTCCATGTCAAAATTGTAGTACAGCATACGATATTTTCTCTCAGTCTCCGGCATAGTTCTAGACGCAAAGGTTATGGTTTCAAGCCTAGAACCATAACGCTGCTGTAGTACCGCGCCCATTCCCACATCAAATGCGTCGGTAGTAACTACTACAGGCAAGTCATGATTAAAGACCTTTACGACAGGAGAACAAGTGAGGCACGCTTTCAACTGATGGACAGTGCGCTGAGCATTACGAGGCCAACAAAACGTCTCACCCTTTCTGAGCATGAGGCGAAGTGGTACAACTATCTCTGCGTAGTTCTTTGTGAACTTAACATAGTATCCTGCAAGCCCTAAAAATGATTGCACTGACTTTATGTCCGTAGGAGCCGGAGCATGTACGATAGCTTTTACTTTGCTTTCCAACGGTGAGATGTCCTCAGCCGAAATCCTGTGACTGCAAAAATCGAGTTCTTTGACCAAAAAAAGGCATTTGTCCTTCAACTTCATGCCACTGTTTGCTATACACGTTAAGAAATAAATAAAGCTCTCGTCATGCTCAGACTGAGTGTTTCCCCCAAGGAGGTTGTATAAAACTTCTGGAGTGGAGGCCGCCCATAGCGGGCAACGCGGGGAGGTGAAGCCGGGCGAACCGGTCGGCGGCCATATTCCCGTGGGTAGAAAAGGCGCTGCGCCGGCAGGGACGCTGAAGTGCGGTCGCGTTTTTTTTGGCTTTACAAGGGAGAAAACGATGGTAAGCTAGTATACCGATTACGATATTTGAGGGCAGAGTGAATTTTGCCTTACGCGTAAGGTTTTGACGTAAGATATGGTTCAAACAGCGAGTTCGCCTGTGTATATCTTACGGTGGTCAACAGAGCAGTCGATGCGGGAAAACGCGCAGCGCTATGCTAAAGGCACCACCCCTGATTTTATTTCAATAAACGTTTATTCGGTATAGCTAAGGCTATAGACCGCCCCCTTAACATTAAAATTACCTCATGCTGCGCGCCATGGCAAGAGATTCCGCGTTATAAGGTTACTATTAGCCGTGATTCACGCTGTAGTGCGGGACACGCGAAAGCGCGATTATTTGACGCTTGTTTCTTTTAGCGGCGTGGCTAGGAATTAATGAATGCTTATTCATTAATGATTAATAAATAATAATGCAGTAGCGGTTCGAATGGTTCTTAAGCAGTACTGCAAGAATCATATCCATCAGGATATTGCAATCTTTATATGTAGTGCAAATGCACGTTTTCTGGTTTAAAAAACATGCCCAGCTTTGCACTTGCCGAAGACCAAATTAAGCACGAGCTTTTGATTGATTGATTGGTTGATTTATTGATTCATTGTGGGGTTTAACGCGCTGACGCAACGCAGGGATGAGGCGCGCCGTAGTGGAGGGCTCCGGATTAATTTTGACCACCTGGGAATCTTTAACGTGTACCGAAATCTCGTTCACACAGTAGTTTTCGCTTTTCGCCTTCACCAGAAAAGCGGCTGCCGCGGCAGGGAATCGAACCCGCGTTCTAAGGATGAGCAGCACAGTGCATTAGCCACTGAGCCAACGCGGCGGGTCTATTTCAGCTTTTCAATCGTATTTTGCAAAATGGATTAGGCACACATTGAAGCACATTAAAGCAGGTTTTTTTTTATTATTATTCCGTGTGCACTTTACAGAAGGCATGGGACTCGCATTGACTTTATTTTTCAAATCCAGATGGTTACTTAATTGGATGCACGACTACATTAACCGCGCACGTTGGCACGATAGTAGCGTGCTATTGATAAGAAAACTACTCGCAGGAGGTTACTCAATCACATTCACAACCTCGTTGACCGCGCAAGTTCGGACGCGAGCAGCGTGCTATTGATAAGAAAATCATGTGGACGAAGAACGCGGAAGAGCATTGCGGTGCATCAAAAACTTCTACGAAACAGCGCTAACGAGAAACGTCAGTGTATTCACGTATGGCGGAGCATCCATCCGCGAACGAGGATCGAACGAACACGAGTTCTACTCTTTGGCAAGAGAGAACTCGGAAGAACGACACATGGGTCAGAAAAACATGTCATTGTGTGTACTGTTTATTTTAGTTGTTAGCGCCCAAGAATGTAAATAATTACCAGATGTATGCGCCCCCGGCGCACGCACAGGCGACTTGCGAAGCGCTTAACTAGAAACACGGAGAGGGGAGCATAACCGAAACCACATGCGGCGAAATGAACTCGCGCAAGAAAAGCTCGGTGCACTTGAAGGTAGCCGCATGAGAGAATAAACTTGCAAAATAAAGCAAAAGAAAACAAAAAAAGAACGGAAGCAAAAATATAACGTAACCCGCCGCAAAAACAAGTACATTATGCGACGAATGCAATGCGTCTGCTACCGCGGAACGAGTTTTCTACCCACGGCAAGATGGCGGCCGTCGGCGTCAGTTTTCGAGCACCATCTCCACTCCAGAAGTTCTATACAACCTCCTTGGTTTCCCCACACAAAAATATCATCAAGACAGCAAACGACATTTTTGCAATTCTTCAAAATCTGGGACATCATTTTTTGAAAAACTGCAGGCACCGATGCCAGACCAAACCACTCTCTTAAACCTGAATAAGCCTTCGTAATTCATGAAAGTAGTTAAGTTTCTGCTGCCCTCTTTAAGCAACAACTAAAAATAAGCCGACGCTAAGACTACCTTACAAAACAAACAGCACCCTGAAACATCTGTAACAGCTCCTCGCCATGCGGCAGGCAAAGGATACCCATCAATGATAATTGCCTTATTCGGTTCCCGGAGGTCCACACACAGCGGGATGTCACCGTTCCTTTTCCGGACGACGACGAGTGGCGAAACCCACTCCAAGGCGTGGATACGTTCAATGACATCATTGTCCTCGAGGCGCCGCAGGTCGCTGGACACCTGGTCACGAAGAGCAAGAGACAATCGTCGTAGCTTAGATGCAACCGGAGTCGCACCTGGCCGCCGTTGGATCCTATGCGAGACTTCATTGACAACCCTCAACTCGCCGTTTAAGGGATGTTCAAAACCCGGGGGCACGTTCCCGGAACACTGCACTGCACACACCGATGCTAGTCGACACGTAAGAGACGCACCATCGATCTGAATACCTAACTGCTGGATGGCGTCGAGTCCCAAAAGTGATGTGCCTTTGTCTGTGACGTAGACTGTGACGGAGCAAGACCGTTGCAACGCTTGAACAGGAGCTTGGAATGAGCCGCGGATGCCGATAGGTTGTTTGGATAAATTCCACTAGTCCACGAAGGCCTTAGATAGGGCATGCTGTTTACTGAAATGACGCTTTAAATCTTCGGCAGTCATCAACGACAAGGATGCTCCGGTATCAACTAAGAGTTGCATGGTCACCCCGCTGACTTCGGCTTGTACGACTAAGTCCTTTCTCGAAGAATTGTTGAAGCTGACTTCCGCTTGGACGACTAAGTTCTTTCTCGAAGAAGCGCTGACTGTTAAGACGGAAGCTCTCGAAGATGAGTTGATCTCCGTGGGTGTTCGATGCTCTCCAGGTTCCGGTGTCGAAGCGAAGCCCGTAGCTCCCCTCGAAGAAACTCGATGCACGGGTGCAGGCTTACGGCACATCCACGCGAAATGCGCCCAGTTGTTGCAAGAGTTGCAACGCCGATTTCAGCCAGGAAATTTTGGAATGCTGAATTATGCCATTTATTACCGCATCGTTTGAACAATTGAGCTTTGGCGTTGCCTGCAAACTTTTTCGGCTGAACTGTACCGCGGAACTCTGCAGCTGACTGCGAATGGAAACGTCCATCTTGGGGGCGACAATCTTCTCTTCCCGAACCCACTACAATGATGTCACGGCCTCCCTCGTTAGCCAGGCCATTTTGAATTCCTGTGCCGTCATCTTGAGCTCGCCGGCCTTCCCGGTGGCCCATGCAGTCTTGATTCTCCGCGCCGCCATCTTGAGCGCGCGGGCTTCCCCTACTGCCAAGGCCAACTTTAGCTTCCGCGCCGCCATCTTCTGCGCGTCGTCCTACAGCTTGTACATGGTGATGTTGCGAACAGAAGCCTTGATTCGCCAACGACAACAATTCGAAATTCCGACCAATCTCGTATCGAGGAATACGAGAGATTACGAACCATTCGCAGGCGTGCAGAGCGGAAGCCGCGCCGCACCAGAGCATTAGAAGACCTGCAACAAGCCCGCAAGGCACAGCTACATGTGAGGCGCCATTTGGAAACGGTATGAAGGCAGCGATGGCAAGACTTTCGCGCAAATTTTGATATTCGGAAACCTTTGTTGCACATCTGGCGCGTTGTAGAGGGCGTGCGCAAGAATATCTCTGAGCTACAACCATTCAGTGCGCTATTACTGCCCAAAAACGTTTCCCACGCGGAAGCAGCTGAACAGTATTACACGCTCCTCTCGGCAACCACGTCGACGCAGATGCACTCACAGTTCAACGATATCGTTCCTCCGCCAGCTGCTGCACCCACCTTGGACCTTCCGTTTACAATAGAGGAACTCAACACAGCGATTCCCGACGTCAGAAAACGCTCCTCTCCTTGTTATGACGAAATCGCCGACGACGCAATCTCTCAGGTATCTCGGCACTCTCGTCTACGTCTCCTAGAATATTATAATAGACAATGGCTACATAGCATCTTCCCCTCTGGTTAAAAACTGGCGAAAATCACCGCTGTCTTAAAACATGGAAAACCAGCAGCAAGGTACAACTCCTTTCGACCGATAGCCTTGCTCAGTTGCGATGGGAAAGTAAAGGAAAAGCTGATTTTTATGAGGATCACTTGCACATGGAAACCAAAAATTTATCCACCCAAAATGAATGAATTTCTGTAAACCAGATCGGCTATTGACAACATAATTGCTCTTGTATGGTCTGTTGAAGAATACCTACACTCTGGACATGTACCTGTTGCAGTGTTTCTAGATGTTACATCAACATTCGACTTAGTTTATCACGATGCCATATTATCATCCCTAACTGCACTTGGACTAGGCGGAAGATTATACGCATGGATTTTAAATTGTCTTAAAGGACGAAAACTCCTCATGTGCACGGCAGAAGGCCCAACATCATATCATAAAATAAAAAAGGAGTACCTCAAGGACCTGTATTAAGCCCTTTACTGTTTAATCTCACAATCATCCACCTGAAGCGTGTTCTGACCCTTGGCGTAAACATCATTCTCTATGCGGACGATATCTGTATTTGGAGTGCATCAAAATCCCGGAGGGTAACGCAAAACAAACTTCAGAAGGCGGTTGCAAAAATATCTGCGTACATAGTGCCCAAAGCACTCCATCTTTCCTCAGAAAACAGCGTCGCCATGGCATTCACTCGCAAATGCATAGATATATATCCTTTAATCCTGGGTGGCCCACCTCTGCATTACGGATGGAGTCAAAAATTCTTGGTACTCTCTTAGACAGAAACCTCTCCTGGGGCTCTGAAGTGGAGAGGCTGCGGAAGCGAATCTCAACAGCATCGCAAATTATTGGCTATCTTGCTTGCAGCCAGTGGGGCGGCGATCGCCGCTCCACGGTTTTTCGATTCAAGGCGTACGTGGATGGCGTGTTGCGCTATAGCCCTCCTGTCCTGCAACAACCGACACCCACAAGCAAAAGACAGCTGGAGGTGGCGAGGAATAACTGCCTTAGGAAATGCCTCGTACTTTCTAAAGGCTCGTCGTGCTCTGGAACAACTGTTGAAGCAGGTTTCCTCCCCTTGGACGGGCTACGGCTTCAAGAAAGGCTCCGCGTTTATTTGGGGCATACGCTACATGCACAAACCAATCGTATTGCTGTTCAAAATACGAATTCTAGCTTTGGAGAAACAATAAAAGGTATTCATGCCTCAATTTCAACTTAGGCAACGCAGACCATGCCACGGAATTTCCCGCCCTGCAATCTGACGCCTCTCCGGATAAAATCATTCATACCTGGAATTGATCAAAAAACACATACCTCAAACCTGTTGCAGATGACGCTTGTTAAAACTAACAGATTTTACTCTGCAACTACTCACATTTATACCAATGGATCGGCAACACCTGAGTGCAGCTCCTCGGGAATTTTCATTCCATCAAGTGAAAAAGCATTGTCATATCGCCTTGAGCGACAGACTTCGCCTGCGTCGGCGGAGCTATACGGGATTACAGAAACACTTTGATACATTCTACGCCGGCCGCCGACATATTGGACTGTTTTCTCTGTTTTGAGGGCAGCACTTCAAATTTTACAATGCGCTAGCTGTTTCAGCTTTCACGAACATGTCGAGCGCAACGTAAAGTATTTGCACCATTTCGCATCGCGTTACCTCCCAGTGGCTTCCAGGCCACAGCGGCATCATGGGAAACAATAAGCGCACGAGGGTGCCGGCAGGGGCGTACAAATAGGAAAAAGACACAAGATTTTCTTCACGAAACATGATGCCGCCACAATAACAAAGGCACTAGCTCTGTCACAAAGAAACCGTATATGGTCCTTGCAGCAGCATCATTACAATTTTTCACATTCCATAGACTGATATGTCAGAATGCGGCTGCCAGAGCGTCTACCTTGCCACTTGGAGACGTTGTTCCATAGGTTTCCTCTTAATGCAGCACTAACAAATTCCTATCTACATCGGATCGGCCAGACATCAAGCCCATATTGCGATAATTGTGGCTCACTTGAAACTGTCGAACATATAATACTGGAGTGCTCTGCCAATGCCGAATAAAGTGCCGATTGCAATATAAAATTGATTGCCTCCACCCTGGACCGATGACACTGAGATTGGTGCTTGGACCATGGCCCTCTTCCTCCGCTCAGCGCAAAATCTTGTCCGGGCTAGTCGAATTGCTCGAGGACATTGGTGTGTCCACGAAATTGTAGTCGTCCGTTAATCTCAAGAACCTTTGGACTCAATGCCCTGGAGAAGGATCATATTTTATATTTTCTCCACAGCTACTCTCCTCTCCTTCCCTACACCTACTACATTTTTCCCTCTCCTCCTTTTCCCGCAGAGTAGTATGCCGGCGAACTGATGTCGAACCTCTCTGCATTTTCCTCTTTAATAAGGAGTTTCTCTTTCTCTCTCTCAGGGCATTGTACCGGCGCAAATTCGAGTAAAAGGAGACACCTCATGTGTACTGATTTAGAAGAGAGCAATAAACATTTCGAAACAAATGCTAAAGAGACACCCTCCAACAAACAAGTTTCATTCGGGCAGGGTATGTGATCAGCAGCTCTAGTACCATAACACCAAATTTCAGTTTCCTTCAGGCCTTAAAAAATTCAGTTATTACAAACAATTGCACCGTCTTCCCGTTGGGGAACCCTGAGTAGTATGCGAAGCAGTCATGGAGTCGATTCAAGTGCTTATTAGTTTTCAGTTCGCCGTTTCCGTGAGGTTGAGGTACGTAGCTACCGTTATATTTACCGTTTGGTTTCCACGGTAAAACCACACTTTTCACTTACCGGAACTACGAAAGGGAAAATTGCGTTGACCCCATGGCTGTTTCGAATACTACTAAGGGTTCCCTTACGGGAGGTGGTGTAATTTTATTGGAGGGAGGGGGGGGTGGCAGTGTGGAGAGGCATTGCGTGGTATGAGTTTGTCTTTATTTAGGCATTATCATAATTATGTTCAACGTAGGTGACGTCGAGCTGTGGTTGGCGTTCCGCTTTGATTATGACCGCCTTATGGTCTGTGAAATGCAAAGTCAAGGGCTGTTGTAGTGGATGAACCCTAAAGTTGCTGAAGATGAAGTCGACGCACATTACCAGGATGGTTGTGGGCTTTGTAATCACGGCCCGCCGAGACTCCCCGATGCACGCCGCTGCCGACGACGATGAAACGTCGAAGGCGCGTGAAGCGTGCTCGTCTCGTGCCGGCCTAGGAAGACACCGGGAACACTGTCGCTCCAGGAGCCATAGAAGAGTAAGACACCACCGGGAGTTCAGCAAGCTGAGCATGCGCAGTGGTGGTGTGGACAGCGCAACAACGACAGAGAGGGACAAAGCCCGGACCATGAGATGCTTCGCATCTAAAAATCGTTGTTCTGAATTTCTCATTTATTTCCAAAATACGGCCCCGTACTTCTGAAGAAGGCGTGTGCACCTGGCCGAGCCTAAAGGTTGCAAGGCCGAAGAAATGCTCACAGATACCTAAGTACCCACCAGCGGATCTTTAATTATCTTGTTCTAAGCCATTATTCTGTAGGTGTGTAGTTACCATCTCTCTGAAAGCACAATATTAAGGCGAATACTCTCCTTTACGGTTTTTGACCTGCTCTGCTTTCCCGCAATTAATGCGACAGCACTGTATGCGATGGTACACAAGCGTTGATCTGCTCGCACTGCACCGTGTTTATGTTGTACAGCACAGCTGTTGGCTTCCAGCCCTTGTATCTAAGCTCGGCGTGCGTTGCTAGGGTGAATCCGAGCTTGGAAATGTCCGTGTGCACTGTGCAGTAATAAGGGTAGGGAGATTGGGTGCGGTCCGTCGCGTTCCTCGAGCGTTCCGTAGCACAAGCTCCAACTCAGCAGTGGCGAGAGGTGGCCGTCAACGCGTGTGCACGGCAAAGAAAATATGAAGATGTGGACGCTTGTGAGGACGCCTGACAAACGATGTGGTCACGAAGAGGGGCATCACTATTAAACAAGCTTATACAACAGAAACTCTTCCCGCACCCCCAAGGCATAACTGGTAAAAAAACAAGCATTCCATTTGTATGTTTCGATGTCAACTCTCAAAACAATATAAAAAATATCATTACACGATATGTTTATGACAGAAAATAACCCAGTATAAGCAGTAGGAAATTGCTCTAGATGTCAAAGTTGTTTTCGGTTATTTGCCGCTTCTTTTGTGTGTCGCTGTGTTTGTGGAATTTTGCAACAAAATACTTGATGCGTTATTGTTGTTGAGTACGGCATTAAGTAGGATTGTCATGTATTGTAGATTTTTAATTGCTGTGTTTTAAAACTCATTCTTTTTGTTATTTTATTTCTATAGACGCCTAAAAAGTTGTTCCCTGTGTTCTGTATTTATGGGGCAGTGCTGCAAGTAGTGGACGAAGCTGTGTGCTGGTAGGTTACTGTGCTGGTATTTGTTGTGATTTGTAATGCCTAACCTTTTAAAATAAAACTGAAATCTACCTTTTTCAGTAATATTCTGCGAGGTGTAATTGTTTGTGGGCAGGTGGACCGGAATTTTGTGAACATCGTTTATTCATTGGAATGCGTAAGTTTTACTTCCTTCTCGTTCCCACTGATTATTTCAGTGTTTTCTTACGTTAAAATCGGGCGGTTTTTGGTGCATTGCAGGATGATAGGCTAGTGTATTTTTTCTCCGTATTGCGCTGCTTTGTGATGCCATTTCATCCGCTAATTCGCTGTCAACATTGCCACTGGTACCTTTAGTGTAACTTCACGTTATTGTCATCTGGTTTTCTGCTCTGTTTAGCATGCATTCTTTTTAAATATATTTAGGATTTATATTCGGATTGCTAATTGGTTCTACGGTTAACAGGCTATCAGTAAACAATTTAACGTTGCCTTTTGGGTAGCTGATTTGACGTATTCAAACGCTTGTAAAATAGCGATTCCGTCTGCCCAAACGTTATTGTTGTATTCCAGAAGTGTTTACTGTTTGTTACTAGTATTTCGCCAGCTTTATCTCAAATTATTAAAGCTGTCCTATGTCAGTTTTACCTTGCAAGCCGTATGCAAAAACTGTCAAGTCTGTGAGCGAAATTGGTTGAGTACGATTTGTGAAAGATTTCTTATGTTCTGGACGCATCGACAGCACAACGACGAATTTGCTCGGCCATGTTGTGAGCAAGCTGTGAGCAAACTCTGTTGTGAGCAAGCTTCCAGACAGACCTGTCGTTCTGAGGCTGCATCAAAATACTAGAAACGTTAGTTGCTGCCTCTTTAGGGCGTCGCTGGGGCGAATTTCAAATTAAAGAATATGTTTATGAGTGCTGAGTTTCAACATTCCCTGCACACACAAGCATGTATTGGTTTTGCAACACCTTCACTGGACTTGCACTTCAGCAGGCTTGGAATGACACGATCGTTTTTACAGCAGCAGCCTGGAAGGCAATATTTTGTTTTCGTTACACTAAGCATTTATTTCGCAAGCTCAGATGTTCACTTAGAAGATGTAGATCTGAAACATGGGAGGGTACCGGGAACCAATTGCGTACATCCTCAAGCTGGGGAAATAGACAGGTTGAGTGGCGACGCAGCGCTACAATCGGTCCAGTCCACGGGGTGCGTGATATCTCACACCCGTTGTCACCACACATGTTGTAAATGCTGTTCTCTCCTTTCACACTGCCCTCGCTCTTGCCCGCATATCCCAGACGTTAGGAGCTCCAGGCGGAAAAAAAAAGAAAAATCCGGCGTGTTACAGCAAGTTGAATTACTGAACAGCTCGGTCAGAGTGAGCTAGCACTCTGTTCGACGAAGAAACAACATTTTAGTGGAAGTACGAAATAGAATGAATCATAATCTACGATTAAAATAGAGAATAAACTTTATATATGCCAGACTAGTGTTATTGACCGTAAGTCTTTGTTCAGCTCAGTTTGGAATGCTCCGATACGCCGCGCGCTGAATATGACCGACTGGGACGAACCTGTCCCATAGGTTATACAAGCCGTGACCAAGGCAGCCTTAGTTGCCGAATGAGAATTTATTTTCTACATTGAGCTGTGATATGCTACCTTAGGGCAGTCGCTGATTGAATGAGGGTAATAGTGCAACACTCGTAGTAGTCGCCAAATATTTTTATGTGTTCAGAATTTAAACAAATTACTTGATTGATCTTCGTTAGTGTTTGTACAGTGCAAGGCTAGGCTTGCCGCAATAGTGATGCCCGCTGCCTGGTTAGGGTGGAATCAGTAAAGTTTTGCTTAGTAATTGTTGGCAAACGGACGGGATGCAGTTAAGCGTGCGCGTGTTTCGAACGCCGTGCCCAGGTAGTTGTTCCGTGGAAAAATAAAAATGGCTTCTTTGCTAAACATTCTGGCCCTTAGCACGCAGAGATTTCATATACGGATGGCAGCCGCCCTTAATTCGCTCCAAAATTTTTCTATCGCCCTTGAATTTGCGAATTCGATTTCTCCTGCAATCATACCGGCATGCGCACTCGGAATCGCTCAAGACGGCAAGGAACTCAAGACAGCAAAGAACAAGACAGCGTGGCGGGTAACAATGAGCTATATACCGCACACTCCGAACACATGAACGCTCAAGGGGCACCATTACAAACCTCTCCCAGTCAGCGGCCCTCCCTTCGGTACCTGCATTGCGTCGCGAAAACACAGCAAAGTGTCCTTGTTTTCTAAGACGAAGAGCTGCTCACATTCCCTCTTGGTACAATGAATGCCACTCCGTGATTGGATGGATGCAACAGCGTTTATGGATGATGTTTGTGTATAAAAACACATTTGAGGTATTATCGCTTACATGCTGAGAGTACTAACTTAGCAGCGGCATTAACTTAACGTCCAGCAAGCGACCATAAGTAGGCCATAAACAGGCAGACGTATAAATATACGCTCCTAATTACAGCTCCAATAAAATAAGTGTGACAGTAACAAAACCTAAGTTATGCTACTGCCCGGCAGATTAGCAAATATCCGGTGCGTTCTTTCATTTTTTTCTCGTTAGGTACACATTTTAAGCAGTCGTATTTTACGATATTGCAGGCATTTTTTTGCGTGGAGTCACAGACGACAACATCCGATTGGGCGAACCGCAAGATAAGAATTAACGGGAACGTTTCAGGCAACGTTGCGGTGTGAAATGTACCGTGAAGGTTGGTCTAATGGGTGTTATCACATGCGGCGTTGCGAAAATAACGACATAATCACCCTGTAATTTATTTTAGTTGACTGTTCCTTTCGTTAACATAGGTGTCGCGCATTCAGGCATGAGGTGTGGTTTACCGTACAAGGGTGATGCCTTTGCTAGCACCCTCTGTGTCGCTATGTTGGACTCCTTCCTGATCGCAACCGATACAAAGCTTTAAGTTACCATAATCCCCAAGCGGCAGCAGCTGAAATAAAAACTTTCCTAGTGTGGCTAAAGAACTCGTATGACAAAACCCCCACGCTTTTACATTAGGCAAGAGAAAAGAAAGTGTTTCCGCGGCATGTTTTTCTTTTGCATTGTAAAACTTTATTGCAAAGATGTTGTAATATAAGAGCGGGGTTTACTGCAACTCGTCTCCTCCGCCTTGAGTGTCTAAGCATTTTCCCCCGCACCGAGCTTTTTGTGTACCCAGGGTGACGGAAGTGGCGATAGCTCTGACACTGAGCCCCCAAGCATGGGCTGTAACTAAACGTGGCGTGGTGTGAGAGGGGGGGGGGGGCGTTGGCGGTAAGAAACCACGAATAGTGGCCGCCGGAGATATTGTCAAGCACCAGCGGGCGAACCGCCTGTCTACCACTAAAGTAGCTCCGAATCCTTTCTGACCATTGACCATAAGTTTAAAATCAGTGGAGAAAATACCCCAGTTCCTTGCTTTTTCCTATAGAGTATACAAAATATAAAGCCCTCTATAAAACCAGATCGGTCCCGGAAAAAGGGCCCCACCATAGCCTTGTTTCCACAGATAACCACTGCCGCTTTTTTATAATACAATTTTTCAATAAATGACATCATTTGGCGCCAAAGTCCGTGTTTTTGATCTCTAAACTCCTCGAAGGTATAATCGAGGTCAGGAAAAAAGACCGAGCCACTAGCTTCCCCACACAAACCGTATTAGCAATACAGACAAACATCACGCCGCACCACAGGATAACAGCTTCTAGGTGTGATCTCTGCCTGATGTAATTAAGAAAACGTGAACCAGCTTCCTCACGGCCCCAGAGATTAGGTGGACGGCCATTGATAACCATACGTCGAAAGGACAGTGTAATACCTCGATGTTGACTTTGACCGCCAACAATTTCTAGTTGGTCAAGGCTTCAAGAGATGTCGAGTGACATACCTAATACGCGCAACCTCACGTGCCAGAGGTTCCGGCAACATTCTCTTGTGCGGTAGACTTATGAACTCTAGCGGCACCTTAGCACATTAGCACCGTATCTCAGCGTTAGACTAATCCCTAGCTGTCGTGGTAGGCATGGGGAAGTAAAAGCAACGTGTGGCGGACAGTAGTTGTGCCAGGTGGTAAGTTAATCGACCGAATGGAATAAGAGAAACGTAACCTGCAGCCGCCACGTCGTTCCATTCGGTATGCGCAGTTCTGCTAAGTCAAAAGTGAGTCCTGCTCATCACACTTGTCCCTGCAAATTTTAACTGATTGGAGACGCTGCTGTCCCTTCACGGTCGGCACGCAATTCCCTTCATGGCTAGCTAGGGACAGACAACCTCAACTGAATAACACCTACACGTGTGCAGGGACCAGATTCAGATGGACTATAGCCCTTTAAAACGCCGCATATAGCGTCGATGCATCGGAGGACAACGATGATTCGCATACGACTGTTATTCGTCATCGCAGGAAGTAGTTGCGCTCTACAGGAGAAGTCTCCAGCATCAGTGCCGCTATCTCGCGACGTGGTTTGGCACCGCTCATGGCCTAAGTAGCACCGCATTCTGCATCGAACGTGCTTACATCGACACTTGTTGACCTTTGCCGCAACTCCGCGACAGTTACGTCTTATAATGAAACTCATGCGAAAAACGTGTGCGGTATTTCTTCGATGTCTATTGATGGCCGCACAATTTATTTCGATGCACAGCTGCTTACGTCACACGGCTACTCGCGCGGAGTGATACGGGTAGACGCGAATGATACGCCGGGGGACCTCCGCATTCTTAAAACTTGTGAATCGTCGAAGATTCTCCACATCAAACGCTTGGGTAAGACAAACTATACTCTGCTCACATTTGACACCACCTATCCAACTAAATGGGCGAGAAATAATTTTGAATTATGTGCTGTGAAACCGTATGTAGCCCGAACGTTGGTTTGT
The DNA here is from genome assembly GCA_013339765.2 of Haemaphysalis longicornis. Taxonomy (NCBI): domain Eukaryota; kingdom Metazoa; phylum Arthropoda; class Arachnida; order Ixodida; family Ixodidae; genus Haemaphysalis; species Haemaphysalis longicornis. Next base: position 6,740 of record JABSTR010002990.1, on the reverse strand, counting down.
TAACGATGCCACAAGGATGGGCACTTCCAAAAACACTTTTCGAACGCGGCTGTCTTCGCAACCTGCGGAAGGGGCCATAAAATGAGACATGCCTAAACGTGTAGGCCATACTGCAACTTACGCCATACGAAAGGGCACAAGGCACGTGTTCCTGAGCTCTCAGCAAAGTCCAAAAGGTTACAGCAAGTGCGTAAGTGCACAGAGAACAGATTGCATAAGCGTGCAAGAGACTCCAAACAAACAAACAACACAAAGACTACCCGACAGTATTGCTAGCCAAACACCTTTTCTGTCATTAGAGAGTAGAAAAGCCGACTACACCGGTGCAAGGAAGAATACAACCAACTGTCAAAGTGAGGTTATAATTGAAATTTCTGCTAAAATGACTGAGCAGTCGGCAGCATCTACGTGGACCAAGCTTGGAGGAAGCAGGTTTCTCGGGCAGGTCACCACTCCGGCGCATGCAACCACACTTGCCAGACAGCATCGAAATACTGCAGCAACAGATCTCCTCCACGTGACGCCACCTAGAATCTCTTCAGAAGCACTTTCGCCAAGCTACTTCTGACTATATTATTGAGAGCGAAGACCAAACGAGCCAGTCGGTACAGGAGCGCTCACTGTCTCGAACACAGACGCCACACTGTGCCACACCCTCGGGATTTTTCGGACTGACATTCCCACTCTAATGAGATCCCTAGTACAGGAACCTACCCCGTATCTGAAACTAAAAGACGGTACTGCTATTGAAACACAGCAAACCTCGAAGGGGAGAACTACCATGGGAGATCCACCATGTCCAACAGCGATAAACTTCAGCAACGGCCGTTGGACTATCATGGCCTCCGTGGGGCGGTAGCCGAACTGAGCGCATCAAATGCATGTATACCAAGCCACTGGTGATTTTGCTTAAACAAACGCAGGAACCCGGCCACAGCTTATGCGGCTACATAGCGGACACGGCAGCCAGTATAACCCACTCATCCCGGTCAAACCCTTCACAGACTGTTCTCGAATGCCAGCAATCATTTACGTTCTGAAGACGGTAGCCCACTGCCAGATCCCAACCACTGCCTTTGGTACAGACGCTCAAGATGTGGTGGCTGCTGGGCTCCGCGTTGGATACCGCAACTTCACGGCTGCGTCGACATACGGTCGTCCACGCACTGCGCAACATGATTCTACGAGGGTCAACTTCTCCTGGATGCGGCCTGCGTTTTACCCTAGTGATGGAGCGGTGTTCGCTGGTGAAGATTTCAATGCCCAGCACAAGGCCTGGGGGTATACCCCACACTTCGCGAAGTCGAGGATTACAACTGCTTGAAGGGGCTGACGAGGTGGAGCTGCACCTTGCTAACGACCATAGTCAGGTAACTCGACGAAGACAGAACCCTGGACTACGGGATACTGTCCCAGACCTTACATGGCAAACCGCCTTTGCCGTTGCACCTGGTCTAGCGAGCTGGCTCCGTGGAGTAGCGATCACTACCTCATTTGGATCTAGCTCCCCGGTATAGACAAGAAGTGTCGGAAGCACGTGCTTTACAGGAACTGGCAGCGTTTCAGGGACATGCTTACGAAGTCGACAGGACACGGTGGACTAGACAAACCCTGCCCACCATGAATAGATCACATTCTGATGGCTGCGGAACCCGCTACTAGCGCTTCCGAGTTCGAAGGAGACTCTCCACCACTGGATCTTCGCTTGGTCAAACCTTTGGAAGCACAGGGATGAACTGGAGGAGGCACCTTACGTCGCAGGTGGCCGCACGTGCCACGATTACAACTTAAGTGAGCATACGGCAAGAAACCATGAATATCTGCAGTCTTGCAAAACTAACTCACAACTACTTTTTATTGAAGAAAGACATGAAATTATATACTAACCAAACACCAGCTGCGCATTACAAAACAAAGGAAAAACATCAGATGAACATAGACAGATGAACAGAGATGAACAGATGAAACAGATGAACAGATGGACATAATCAGATGAACATAAAGCTTGATATGGATAGCCAAAGCCAAATCATGACAAGGTTACGCCACTGCAAGAAACAAAACTTCACCGATTATCTAAAAACTCGAATTCCTCATGGCTAAGCAATACCGACGGATGGCTGACGCACGTTTTGCTCAATTTGTAGATATGGAATGCCTCACCACCTCACGAGTCATCCTATCTTTATGTTTAAATAGTACTTGTTTCTCTGAAATGACGGTAGTACTGTGTAGGAGAAGTTTCCCAATGCATTGACAGGTGCGCCTGCGCGTCATTTTTATGCTATTCCTGTGCTCCATTAGGCGCACATTAGGACACCGCCCGGTTTGGCCTATATATTCGCTCCCGCATACCAACGGATTGCTGTAAACCACCCCCGTGCAACACGGAAGAAAAGGGTCGTTGTGAATGACCCCGCAGTCTCGGCGCCTGCTTGCTTCACGGACTTCCCTCCTTTCAACCGCCTGACACACACCGCTTAGTTTAACAGGCGCTGAAAGGACCACATCTACCCCATACTTTTTTCCAACATTTTTCAAACCATGTGATAGTTTATGCATACAGGGGACAGGGGCAAACCTTTTAAAGCAAAGTTTTTTACCTCTACCCCCCAAGGGTTCTTTCGCGACCGTTGGTGTCACCAGAAAACTCCAGCGCAGCGAACAAATAAAATAATTTGCTGGCACCGCCGAGAATCGAACCTGGAACTAATGGACTAACAAAGTGAGAGACCGTTGTCTTACCGATTTAGCTACAAGGCCACGCGAAGACTAGGAAGACAGGTGGTGTACTCACCAAGCACATCTACGGGTACTCACCAAGCACATCTACGGGTGAGCACATCTACGGGTACTCACGGTGTACTCACCAAGCACATCTACCCCCTGCGTTCTCGCTGAATGCCACGTGAACGCGCCATGCGACCACTCATGCCCATCTACCGGAAATGTGAGCACCTTGCTCATATACTAAGAGTTACAAAATTAAAGGCAGCTCACACCAATGCATGGCATCTCACTTCTAGTACGCCAATGTGCTAAAGCCTGTCGCCTCCAGTATTCACGTATACAATCAAGCTCCTGGTCGTCCGCCCTCACGCCAAACAAGGAATACATTCAAATACTCCTTGATGGCTAGGCTATCACTCCAAGCCCCAGCATCAAGATACTGGGCCTACATCTCGAGGCTAACACCGAGGGGACGTCGCCTTGCAGCGACTCAAAACAGCATTGATCAAATCATACACATGATCAGGCGAGTTGCCACCAAGAAGCGAGGCCTAAAGGAATCCGGTACATTTCGATTAATTGAAGATTTTGTCCTCTCGAGAGTACTTACGTCAACCCCCTGTCTTCTTCTCGACAATGAAGTCGTAGAGATGCTTTATATAATGATTAGAAAGGTGGTGGAGCAGGCCATTGGTCTTCTCTTGAGTGCGTCCACACAGAGGCTGCTTAGCACGGGGTTCCACAACGAGGGGAAGAGCTGATAGAAGGCCATCTTTCTAACCAGAAGGTCCGATTTAGAACTGCGACGGGTAACCGCATGCTTCACCAGATTGGCTGGGCAGCCCAGAATCGCTCCGCTTGACGTACTCCCAGACTCTTGGCGACTAAGACTAAGATGCTCCCTTTGCTTAGAAATATGAACCCCTGACATGCCGAGGGTCACCGAGAAGCACGGGCTCAAGCGCTAAACACCACCCTCGGTGGGGATCATGCAGTTATCTACACAGACGCCTCCAAACATCGAGGGCACCAATACGCCATCATCGTGGCTACCTCTAGGAACAACCTCTTGCGTGTACCTCGCTTCCGACCCAAGAAATGACGGCAGCAGAAGAGGCAGCCATCACATTGGCTCTTGCTCAACCAGGCGTGCGGAGGGTAGTAATCGATTCCTAGCAAGCCTACTGGAATTACCAGTAGGGTTGGGTGTCTGACCTGCACTGCGCGTGCTAAAAAACCACTCCCCAAACGGTTCATTCAGTCATTTGGACACCCCGTCACGCTCAATGAAGGGCAACAAATACACCCACCCAACAATCCTGCGCTTTTACCTCCCGTGCTATGGAGCTGACAGTCACCTACTTGTCACGTTCAGGGAGATAACCCAGATTATCGCCTTCTGAGACAGACCATACCTTCGCCTTACCCTGACCTTTCCAGAGAACAACAAACTACCCTACGCTCATACAATCCGGGCTCCTTCCCACAGCCTACGCGTCTTCACTTAATGTATCCGAATCGCTACGACGCTGAATGTAAATGTTGCTCAGAAGTACGAACACTCCGTCCCGTATTCGGGGTGTGCGACTGTAGCCCTGATCCCCTTCCCCTCTTTCCGTCAACTACCCAACAAGAGCAATGGGAGATGCTGCTGTCCAGACATAACTTCAGCGGGTGGACAGAACACAAGCCTGCGGACTGCATATGGGCCCCAGAAGAAGAAGAATCACTCCCCAGGGCTGCACTCTGGGCCGTTCAAAAATATGAACAGAAGTATTTCTTCCTTTTGAAGGTAATAGCGCAAAGAAACGGGGACAAAGAAAGGAACACACGGACAAGCGCACCTTCTTCACAAGCTATTACCTTCAAAATGAATCAGTTCCAACAAGGCCGGCTCGCAGTGATGCTTCAGTGTATTTCTTCCTCCTACTCCTACTTGCCGCAAATCTCGTCACCTCCGTTCGCGGCGCAGAGACGGAGACGACAGATCGTCTAACACCGGGTTGGAGCTTACTTTAATTTTATAAAAAGTTTCCACTCCTTTGCTACACCATACAACTCAACCCAAACACCGTTCATGCTTCATGCATTGATTTAACGTTAACAAGAATATCTCTTAGAAGTAATAAATGGTGTGGTTAAATGCATTTCACGTCTCTCTGGTTTGCTGTTTTAGAGCGATGTGAGTGAGTTGAAGTGACGTCGCATGGGTAACCGTTATGGGTGCTGTTTACAGCTTTGCTTTCCAACCACATTCGCGGGGTGGATGGCGCGTTTTTTCTTTCTCTTTGAGGCGCGCTTTCGGGCAAGTCAACCGACTTCGTACTCTTCAGCCACGTAATGAGGTTCTGATTGCTATATGCGAAAACCTCATCGGGGTACCCCGCCGTCGTCCCATATATGCATAAACTATCACACGGTTTCAAGAATGTTGGAAAAAGGTATGGGGTAGATGTGGTCCTTTAACCGCCTGTTAAGCTAAGCGGTGTGTGTCAGGCGGTTGAATGGAGGGAAGTCCATGGAGCAAGCCGGCGCCGAAGCTGCGGGGTGAATCACAACGACCAATTTGTACCGTGTTGCACGGGGGTGGTTTAGAGCATTCCGTTGGTATTCGGGAGCCAATATATAGGCAAAAGCGGGCGGTTTCTTTAAGTGAGCTTAATGGAGCACAGGAGCAGCATAAAAAATGACGCGCAGGCGCACCTGTCAATGCATTGCGAAATTTGTCCCACACAGTGCTATCCTCATTTCAGAGAAACTAAACTACTATTTAAACATAAAGATAGGATGACTCGTGAGGTGTTGAAGGCATCTCATATCTCCAAATTGGGCAAAACGTGTGTCAGCCATCCGTCGGTATCGCTTAGCCACGAGGAATTCGAGTTTTAAAGCAAAGCTTTTTACCTCTACCCCCCAAGGGTTCTTTCGCGACCGTTAGTGTCACCAGAAAACTCCAGTGAACAAATAAAAGAATTTACTGGCACCGCCGGGAACCGAACCTGGAACTAATAGACCAACAAAGCGAGAGCCCGTTGCCTTACCTATTTAGCTACGAGCCCACGAGAAGACGGGGAAGACAGGTGGTGTACTCACCAAGCACATATACGTGTTTACTTCTGCTTTCTCGCTGAATGCCACGTGAAAGCGTCACGCGACCACTCACGCCCGTCTAGCGGCCCTGTGCGCACCTTCCTCATGTGCTAAGAGTTACAAAAATTAAAGCAAGCTCACACCAATGCAGGGCAGCTCAGTTCTAGTACGCCAATGTGCTAAAGCCTGTGGCCTCCAGTGTTCACGTAACCAATCACAGCTCCTTGTCCGCCCCCACGCCAATCCAAACAATACATTTAAATACTCCTTGATGGCCAGGCCATCACTCCAAGCCCCAGCATCAAGACCCTGGGCCTACATCTCGAGGCTAACATCAAAAGTAACGTCTGCTTGCAGCGCCTTAAAAACAGCATTAATCAAATCATACACATGATCAGGCGAGTTGCCACCAAAAAGCGAGGCCCAAAGGACTCCGGTACCTTTCGATTATTGAAGCTTTTGTCCTCTCGAGAGTACTTACGTCAACCCCCTGTCTTCTTCTCGACAGGAAAGACATAGAGATGCTTTATTAATGATTAGAAAGGTGGTCGAGCAGGCCATTGGTCTTCTCATGAGGGCGTCCACACAGAGGCTGCTTAGGACGGGACTGCACGACACGGTGGACGAGCTGATCGAAGGCCATCTTTCTAACCAGAAGGTCCGACTCAGAACTGCGATAGGTAACCGCATGCTTCAACAGATTGGCTGGCCAGCCAAGAATGTCACTCTGCTTGACGTACTCCCAGACTCTTGGCGACTAAAACTAAAGATGCTTCCTTTGTATTAGAAATATGAACCCCTCACATGACGAGGGTCACCGAAAAGCACGGGCTCAAGCGCTAACACCACCCTCGGTGGGGATCATGCAGTTATTACACAGACGCCTCCAACATCGAGGGCAGCATACGCCATCATCGCGG
>JABSTR010002989.1:0-73507 GCA_013339765.2 Haemaphysalis longicornis | reverse complement strand
TTGTCTCTGCCTAACTGGAATTGTTGGTAAATAGGTAAACGGCCCTCGTCGCATCTGGTCGACGTTACTTTGCACTCCATAGTATTAATCGATCGCCCTTAAGCTTAGAGGAGCAGCAACTTGACTTTACAGGCACAGACCAGGATGAGAGATCAAGTGATGTAGAGGCGAGGGCGCACTTCAATATTGTCAATTCTGCTTCCACCGTTTCACGCCTTCAAACGTATCATAAACTACCATTTTGACTGCACTGAAATCGTGACAAACTTCGCGTATTTCACAGACATTTTGTATCAACAAGCACGGAGACAGCTATGTATGTATTTATTAAATTGACAAGTATTGTCTGCGCACGCGAGCACAATCATTTGTTATCACGGTGTGGAACACTAGTAGAACTGGAATACATACCTCCGCTTGTTATTTGCATATATGTTACTTCATGCCAAAAGTCGATGTCGTAAAAGATGCCCTTCAAGTGCTTTGTTTCATTTGTTGCTGAAAGTTCATTTGGAGAAGCATTGGGAATGTAAGTGCGACAACTAATTAACCCAATCTTACAAAAAAGCCTTACCTATGTTGCTCTTGTTTTTTCTGTACTCCCTGGTGAATACGACTTCCCGGTATGTCTCGTGATGCGGTGTGTCCACCCTGCATTTTCGCCCCCTCTTTTTGATAGCCCTCGTCGTCCAAATGCGATCGGTCGTATTGTAAAACTTAGAGGATGAACAAGACATTTAGCGTCACGTATTAGTACCCACTCAAAATACTGACTTCCCTAAAAAAATGTCAAAAAACAACAATGAAGCTAATGAGAGAGCACTCATTGCACCGGTTGCACCGAAACCGGCTTGCGTGCACCGAAACCGGACGGATGCTGATGAACTTTTTTTGTGATACAGATCACGCTGTGGCAGAGTGGCTTCATAGCAATATGGCACGACTACGGAAGGCGGCTGGCATATGCTTCACCACCTGCAGCCAGCGTGGTCAACACCAATTCACCGCGGTTATCGTACGACCCCTTTCCCAGCGTGGCGATCCGATACCTGCCCGTCGACAACGTTTCATCACCAGAACTACCCCGGCTCGACTATAACTACCGCGGCCATCCGGACGCCTTTTTCACTGGGCTCGGTTGCGCCGAAAACCGACGGATGCTGATAAACTCTTTCGTCGTGATACAGGTTAGTGTAGACTACCAAACATGTTCTATTCGAAAAAATTCCGTGACGTTGACAATGCTACAGAGCCCACACTTTCTTGTTACCATGTTGTATGATTGTATAAGTGGTATCAAATTATTGTTGCTAACGTAGGGTGAAGTTCAAGAGAACCCGGGGCCGTCCCCGGGCTCTGTGTCAGATTCTGAAACAATTACTACGAAGCAAATGCAAGAAAAAACATTGACGGAATAAACCAAGACAACCCAGGCAATGAAGCAACTAACAGAAAACGTGAAGCGCATGGATGTTGCTAACATCCAGGATAGAATTAACGTGATTAATGTCGACCGTTTGACAAAGTGTGAACAACTACTTACAGAATACAAAGAAGCATGTCAGTCAACTAGTAAGCAGGTTCCAGACATGGTGCAAAAATAGACGACTTAGAGAACCGGAGCCGGAGGAATAATACTTGCATTTACGGAGTTACTGAGGAGCCGAGGGAGGATACTCAGTCGTTGGAACAAAAAGTGAAGAATGACCTTAGGTTTTGATGTAGCCTCAAAAAGAACAAATTTTATAGAGTTGGTTACCCCAAAGCGGGCATCAGCGGCCTGTCGTGCCCCGACTTTATATCTTCGCCGAATAAAAAGAAAATTCTCTCCTGTTCCAATAAGTTCTAAGGTACCGACAACTAAAATTCTGACGATTTTTCAAAGCCAGTTATGGAAACACGCGCAAAACAGTGAAACTCCGCCGCGGAAAATAAAGTAAAAGGAGCAAAGAAATCGTTTCTTTACGACAAAACAAAAATTGACGGCAAGCTATTGGTTTGGGATGCTGAAAACAACTTTCGCATTCAAGAGACCAAACCCCGCGCGACTTCACAGAAACGCCTAGGAACTCCTGTAGGCAAATAAGAGCGCAACATAACTCTCAGAAGTATCAGCCTTAAAGGGGCCCTGAAAGGCATTTTGAGCACACTAAATGAACTAGCGCAATCGCTAGATTGGGTCGCCAACGTCACCTGTGCCAAGTATTACTCTTTTACGCGCAGCGGAAAGCTCACACTTTTGTTGCAAAGTTTGTCGCTTTTTTCTCACCCTTTCCTTCGTGTTTTTGGACGCCGCCATCTTCACATGTCTACATCATCGATTCCCAGATGTTCGTCATTGGCTAGACATCCTGCTATTGGGCGGCTTTTTCACGCACTTCCGGCAAAGAGATGAGTCGTCTGCTCAGCGTCGGCTCGCCGGCTGATCTGCCAGCGGAGTGCCGGGGTGCTTTGACATTTTACGACAAACGAAACAAGTGTAAACAAACGCTTAACCGTTTGTATTGAATGCAACACGGCCATAACACGACGTGGATTTTATCTTACGTGAGTACGTACCATAAAGAAAGTCCCGTGGCACTTCTTTGGTGCAATCGCAGAGAACGCCCTGAGCCGAATGCCCGGGTTTGACGCGTACATTTTATTCAACTTCAAAACAATCCAGAGATGCGTTTCGAACGAACGCAACGTCACAACATGCGTTGCAAGTCTGAACCGCGATTGACAGACGATGAGTTGCCTCCTCCTGCCCGTCGTAAATACGGCACTCACCTCACACCCGGTTTGCGGGGACGAGCAGCAAGTCACAACTCTGGCGCGCAAGCGAGAAGGCTTTTAGCCAGGCACACTGCACATACCCCATGCGAGGTTGAGTGGTACGTCGTTCGAGAAAGATAATCCAGACCATGGGAAGCACTATCCACCCGCAGAAGTACAATGTCGCATTTCATCGCGAAACGAACGCGTCCACAACACAGGAGGCGATGCACACACACACACACAGCTTCGGTCGCTGCATTGGCTTAGCTGCAAGCTTCGTTCGGACAATCAGCGATGCTACGACGATACAGAGCTGCGTGAGGACGACGTGCTAACCCCTTCACGTATTTAAAAACACAGGGGCAAAGAACTAGGTTCATCGGAAGCAAAAAATCTTTCCTCCATTATAGTGCCTGAAATATACTGGCTAGTGTGCCGAGGGCGGGCTCCAGGCGGGCGCCGGGAGCGATGTACGCGGCCGTCTGCCGCTTGGGGCGCTGCCGTGCGGGAGTGTGCGCGTTCATCCGGCCCGAGCAGATCGCGCGGTTACCTCCGAGCTGCGTAGCAGACGGCAGCGGCAGAACTTTCCATTCCCGCTTGCGACGAAAGCGAGCGAAAGCGACGGGAATTCTGTCGCGCAACCAAAATTTGCCCCGACCATTCGACAAAAACGATCGTCGCGCGACAAAGCGACGGAATTCCTGCCGCTCTCACTCGCTTTCGTCGCAAGTGCGAACGGGCCTTTATGCGCAATCTCCGCCCCACATAAAACAAGCTCTTGCTTGTCGCCTGAGCATACGGTTGATATCTGACTACGTTACACTGTGCTTGCCAGTGTATTTAAACGATGTCACTAGGTTTGAAACGTACGCGCTCGGCGTGCAGCTTTGTAAACGCAAGCGGTTTCACATACGCACGCTATTTTGCTGCTAATAGAGTTTTAGTACAGCGTTTGTGGCCTTTGCATACGCTAAACGCTAAATTTTTGCGTCCAGCTACGTGACACCGCAATGGGAGTTTTAGTAGAGCGTCTCATCAGTTTTGCGTAGCGACACACTAATGCATACGGCGCCATCTGTCAAATGTTTTCCGAAATGTCTCGCCGGCTGATCTGCTAGCGGAGTGCCGGAGTGTTTGGACATTTTACGACTATCCAAACAAGTGCAAACAAACGCTTTCCCGTCAGTGTTGAATGCAACACATGGGTGCAGCTTGTCAGAACACGGGTTCTCGCTGATCGAGTGCAGCGTTGGTTTGCTCTTCGCCTTCACGTTCATCGCCGCTGATAAAGCGATCCGATCCGGCGCGTTTTGTGCACGGGTTCTGTGTCGGTTGAAAATGTCTTTTTTCACATGCCGCCGGTAGTAGGAATTACAACCACCACAAAATAACACCCGGCACCAGCGGGGCCACATTTGAGACCGCGCTTTTTGGATAAACAGTGCGCGGTGCACCAAAGGGAACGAGCGCACGATTCTCCCCACGCGGCTGCGAGTTCGCCGCCGATACCAACTGCAGCCCTGCAGCTACGTACACCGCGAAAGGGCAAGGCCAGGCCGCACACATGCGGCCAGGTCATTCGTTCGCTTTTCCAGCCTGTGTCCATGGTGTCTACAGAGATGAAAAAGCCGAAAGAGCTGGCCCGTAGCAGACGGCAGTCTGTGGGAGTGCAATAGCGGAAGTACGTCACCGCTGAGGAGCGGAGCATCATGGGAGGGGAGGCCAACAGCGAAGAAACAGTTGAAAGGAGGAGGAAATACGGCGCGACGATAATTCGCGGTTTTTGATTTACGATTTCTCAGCTAATACTCATCGCTTTAACAAAATTCTTGCAGGAGGAGATTGCTAATACATTGCTTTATTTGGTTACATGTACATCCATGCATCGGCGGAAGGCATTTCAGGACCCCTTTAATGCCCGAAGCGTAGGAAATAAATTCGGAATTCTTAAAAGTATAATATCAACCCAAAATTCTGTTATTGTCATAACGGAGACTTGGTTGCACGCCGGTGTGCAGGACTCTGAGGTAGTTCCTTTGCTCGTATAAGTTGCCCCGCAAAGACCGAGGCTCACGGGGGGGCAGGGTAGCTATTGCCATTAAAAACAACGTTAAATTTTCTCGCATGCCTTGCATTACTAACCATTAAAGTGTGTAGTGAAAACTTGCATATTATGACAAACCACTTATTTAAGGGGCGTATACGGACCACATAATTCTGGTCCCGAACATATTGAAGAAATTCATGATTACTTCGATCACAAGGCTAATTTCCGCTCAAACATGGTTATTACAGGAGATTTTATTCTACCACGTATCTGTGGCGGCGCACCAGCGGCGATGGCGCTGGGGCTGAGTGACAACCAATGAGAGCGGGCCATGCGTCGCCGGTGCGCAAGCAGCCACGAACGCCAGGAGCTTGGAATAAAACGTGGCCCCAGTTTCTGGGTGCACGGCATAGCGTTCAGACGTGTCTCGGCTCGTCTGTCTGTCGCGTTCGCGACATTGGTGACCCGGACGCTGCGGCGGATTCAAGGAGCCAGAATGGACCCTCCTCGCGACACCGGCGGCAATTCTGCGTCCTCCGCTGCCTCTTCACATGGCATCTCGGCCGTCGCCTGTCGTTCGCCCCCCTTCAGCGCTCAGCACCCCCACGTGTGGTTCCTTCAAGCCGAGGCAAGTTCCCGAGTGAGCCACATCACTTCGCAAAAGACCCGCTTCAACCATCTCCAACAGTCACTACCTATTGAGATCGCGGTCGAAGTTCACGACATCCTCGCAAACCCACCTACCACGAACCCTTACGACACATTAAAGGCTGCCATCTTGAGCCGAACGAGGCCTTCGGAACGGCAGCGTTTCCAGCGGCTGCTTTCTGCAGAGGAGTTGGGTGATCGTCGACCCTCGCAGCTCCTTCGCGAACTGCAAATCCTGCTCGGCGAAACACCTTCTGCTGCGAACTCCCGCTTGCTGAAGGAACTTTTCCTGAAACGGCTTCCCTCTTCTGTGCAGATGATCCTCGCGACGGCTTCTGACATCCTCTTGTCACAATTGGCCGCGCACGCCGACAAAGTAATGGAAGTCGCCACATTACATTCGTCTTCATCCACGGTGGTATCCACTCGATCTTCCGAACATACCACCGTGGTGCCACCTACCACCTTCCCCTCACGGGTATCCGACGGCGTCAGCGCTCTACAAGAGCGCAAGCGCAAACCTAGAGGAGCTTGTCGCGTCTTCTGGCTACCGCTCGTCGCAAGGGTGCAATACTCGTAGGTTTCGTCGTTCTCCCCGTCCCTCGTCGCTGCACGTTTACCGTCAGGAATATAGAACGCGCCAGCAGCCTCACCACACTGACTCCTTGTGCTGGTTTCATCACCGCTTCGGTGCAGTGGCGCAACGTTGCACACATCCTTGTGGCTTGTCGGGAAACGCGACGAGGGATCGTTAGCGGGCGCGACCGGTTCCCCAGCCAGCGACAGTCGCCTCTTCGACATCACAGATGCAACGATTGGTCAGCGTTTTCTAGTTGACACTGGTGCTGAAGTCAATGTTCTCCCCGCAAATTCCTATGACCGCACTCAACCACCACTGTGCCCTCTCCAAGCTATTAACAATTCCAGCATCCCCGTGTACAGGACAAAATCCCTGATGGTAAACATCGGCCTACGCCGTTCGTTCTGCTGGATTTTCCTCGTGGCCAACGTGAGCCACACCCTTCTAGGAGCCGATTTCCTTTCGAACTTCGGTCTCCTTGTTGACATGGCCCGAAAAATAAACCTGGACGCCGAAACCGGCCTTTCTGTCACCGGCCAATCGACGACCGTTTACCCTTTTGCGTTTACGCTTCTTTGCGACCTACCATCTCCGTTCCAAGAGTTGCTGAACGAGTTTCCTTCCTTTGCTGCACCTCCTGGCAGGACATAGCCATTGAAGCATGACGTCGTTCATCAGGTTATTACAGCCTATCCCCCTACGCATGCGGTGACGCGTCGCCTGGCTACAGGGAAACATAAAATCGCGGAGCAGGAATTTCATCACATGGTTGAGATTGGCATTGCTCGCCGGTCCTCGAGCAACGGGTCCTTGTCGTTACATATGGTCCCGAAGAAATCAGGTGAATGGAGACACTGCGGTGATTACCGCTCCTTCAACGCGAGCACTGTACCGGACAGGTAGCCCCTACCTAATATATAGGACTTCACCATTAACCTCAGCGGATGTACCATATTTTCAAAGCTTGACCTCCAAAAAGCCTACCACCAAATCCCTGTAGCCTCGGATGACGTCAAGAAAAGTGCCATCATTACACCGTTAGGCCTCTTCGAATTCACCCGGATGCCTTTCGGGTAGCACAACGCAGCTAAGATTTTTCAACGTTTCATATATGTCGTCCTCCGTTGCTTGCCTCTTGTTTTCGCCTACATAGATGACGTTCTTGTCGCCAGTTCGTCGTTATCTGAGCATCTGCACCATCTCCGGATAGTTTTCGAACGCCTAGCAGAGCATGGCCTCATTCTTAAGAGCGAAAAGTGTGCATTCGGGTTGCCGTCATTGGATTTTATCGGTCACCTCGTTGACTGCAATGGAATTCGCCCTCTACTAGAAAGAGTGAAGGCCATAATCGACTTCCCTCGACCTGAGTCCATACGCCAACTGCGCCGTTTCCTAGGACTGGTAAATTATTACGAACGGTTCATCCCAAACTGTGCGGCCATTGTGCACCCTCTCCAAATTTCCCTTCAAGCTTCCAAGTCTACCGAGTGCAAGCCTGAATGGCCTGAAACTGCCTATCGCGCATTCACTGCCATCAAGGAGCGCCTGGCTTCTGCTACTCTCCTTGTGCACCCACGCCACAACGCTCCCACGAGCCTGATGGTAGACGCTTCCCACTGTGCGGTTGGAGGTGTAGTTCAGCAACACATCCGTGGCACCTGGCACCCGGTACCCGCTCGATTTCTTTTCGAAGAAGCTTTCTCCAACTGAGCAACGCTACAGCACTTTCGGTTTCCGTTTTTCCTTTGCCGTTTTTTCCGTTTTTTCCTTGAAAGCCGAAGTTTCGTGATCTTCAGCGATCACAAGCCTCTTACGAACGCCTTCAAATCATCGAAGACTACATATTCTCCCCGAGAGACGCGACACTTGGCGTATCTTGCAGAGTTCACGACGGACATTCAGCGTGTCAGGGGAGTTAACAACACCCCAGCCGACGCCCTTAGCCGTATTTCGGCCATACAACACTCCGGTTTCAGTACTCAGGAGTTGGCTCAAGCCCAACGAGGTGATGTGGAGCTCCGAACTCTGCGTTCTTCAAATTGTACCTCTCTACAACTCCAGGACATTATCTGCCCTGATTCGGGAATCAGCATCGTTTGCGTGATTGATCCGATTTCAGGCCGCAGACGACTGTACCTTCCTACTTCTCTCAGACGCATTGCTTTCAACTCTATTCACCGTCTCTCTCATCCTGTAGTTCGCGCCTCACATCGTTTCGTTTCCGAAAATACGTCTGGCCTGGCATGAATTCTGACCGAACGCGAATGGGCCCGTTCTGCCTCGCCTGCCAGCAATGCAAGATCTCTCGCCATACCACATTACCTCTGGCCCATTTTCTCTTGCCGGACTCCAGCTTCTCCACAATTCACGTCGACCTTGTTGGCCCGCTACCACCATCTAAGGGCTACCGTTACATCTTGACAGTGATCGACCGTTTTACTCGCTGGCCGGAGGCGGTTCCAACCGACGATATAACGGCTGAGACTTGCTTCTACACTTATGTCCACATAGACCACCCGTTTTGGCGCGCCGCCGCAGGTTATAACAGACCGTGGCCACCAATTTGAGTCTACGCTCTTTCACCGTTTCACATGCCTACTCGGTGTAACGCACATAAAAACAACGGCCTACCACCCTCAAGCCAACGGCATGGTTGAGAGGTTTCATCGTCAGCTAAAGGCCTCATTGATAGCCTCACGAATCACCTGAACAGTGGACAGCTCACCTTCCTCTTGTGCTGCTCGGAATCAAGCACTGTTATCAAAGAATATCTTGGTTGTGCCTCCTCTCAAATGGTATATGGCTCGTCTTTGCGCTTACTGGCAGACTCCCTGGTTCCTCCCCAGCCGCAAGACTACCTTTCGTCAAGTGGACGGTCCTACGTAAACGATTTAACCCGGTTTTGCAGCTATATCCGTCCCCAACTACCACGGTCGTGTTCCACCAAGCACTTTTATTCATCCAAACCTTTCTGATAGCCAATACGTTTTCATCCGTGTCGACAGTATCCACCGGCCACTTAAACGGCCATACACCGGCCCTCATATCGTGATTTTACGCTCTGACAAGGCGTTTACAGTTCGCCTCAACGGCCGCGACACCGTCGTTTCCATCAATCGCCTCAAGCCCGCTTTCACCGAAGCCACCATCCACCATTTCACCCGGAACACCATTACTCTCCCTTCCGTTGGCACCACCACCCGTGAACCTCGCAACGCAAAGTCTGTGCGTTTTGCTTTACAGCTCTTTACAAGGACTCATCCTCCACATTCCGTCTTAATGGGAGGGGGCTATGTGGCAGCGCTCTAACGGCGATGGCGGTGGGGTTCAGTGACAACCAGTGAGAGCGGGCCACGCGTCGCTGGTAAGCAAGCAGCCACGAACGCCATGAGCGTGGAAGAAAACGGGGCCCCAGTTTCTGGATGCACAGGCATAGCGTTCAGACGTGTCTCGGCTCGTCTCTGTCGCGTTCGCAACATATCAATTGGGTTAATCTGATGCACGATGGCAACAAAGCCATATGTGCCGGTCATTTACTGTTCCCTGCCTTTAGGGTTTCTTTAAACCAACTTGTTTCCGATAAAACTCATTGTTCCTGTATGTTTGATTTTATGGTTTCTAGTAGCTCGTTACAAGATTGTACGACCACATTAGAGCCTGATATTTCTGACCACATGATGATAACCTAACCACCCAATTTTCAATATCGCGAAAGAAAGGCCCAAAAACAGCTTCTTTAACCGCTCACCACATAGCGTATCATATATGATAAACATCAACTTTTATTCTTGCGAAGCGCGAGTGAAAAGAAAAACAATCTGCCACGGTCTGCTTGAATTTATGTCCTGTTTGCCAACTACACCCGCACTGGCTCCATCTTCTGAAGCTATGTTGAACACTATTTGTATTCCACAACACCTGAAGGCAGCGTCGCGTTCTCAGTACTCCAAATTGGTAGGGGAATAATTTTTTTTGTATTTTTTACATATAATATTGCTTGAAAAAAATTATTAGCCTGTTAAATGGCTCTTTGTCTTTCTCTTGCGGCAATTTGAGCGCCCAAACTCTGCGAATTAGCCTCCAAGGGACTACATTTAGAGTCGCTATCACATATTATAAACAATGCATTTAGGGGTATGCAGTTAGCCGCCCCGAGGCCCCCAACACAAAGCCCCAGCGCCACTTTGGGAAAAAAAAATGGAAATACAACAGTACCAAAACTTCCCAACAGATGGCGCTTCAGCATCATGGGAGGCCTACTAGGTGATTTGGGTTATTTGGTGATTGGGTGATTTGGGTGAAAAGGAAAGGAAGTGCACTGAGGATATTATTGAGCCCAACTGGGGGCTCACCTGCATACAACCCAGTGCGGCGGGTCGGGGAGAAGGTGGACGGGGAGATGAAAGATTAGAGTGAAGAAAGGGGGTGATAAAAGAGAAAGGTAGGCTAGAAAAAGAAAAGCGTGGAGACTTTATGTCAAGCTAAGCGCAGCAGAAGCAAAGGCGCGGACAGCAGACTGCCGTCTAAGGCGCTGGGTTAGTCACCATGGGAGGCCACTGGGGCCCTGCACCTAGGGTTAATCCCCTTGAATTCCACTCCACTATATCCCCTACCCCGTTTTCTCCCTTTCCTATTCCTCAATAAAGTTTGTTCTGAGAGTCAGAGTGCTGGAGCGGCGACGTAATCAGAGAAACGGGACATCATCATGTGTCTGCTGCGTCATCATCATCATAATCGCTATCATCAAGCAGCGTTGTCATCATCAAAACGAAATTGGTTTAGTGATGACGTTTCAGGCAAGCTCCTGCCCCTTGGTGCAATAAATGTATTTTAACAACTTCCCATTCGTTTTTCCATTCCGCTTCCTTTTTGTCTTCGTCTCCTATATTGTTCTTCATGTCCAAAAAATACCTGTAACTGCATGGTGTGTCATATGTGATACGTGAAGGAAAAGCTGTAATAAGTCGAAACTGCGTGTTCTTTTTAAAAACTAAGCATAGTTTAGGTGTTTGTGTTACAAATCAAGGCTACTGCATTTTTTTACTGGAGAAAAAAATTGATGCAGTAAGGAGTTAAAGACTACACCCGTGCAAACGACGTGGCTATCCTGAAATACTTATAAACCTGTTTCGCCCAATTCGATGCGATTAGTTATGTGTGCACGATGTGGTCCCGGTTTCAGGCGATTGTGTCGCTCTGCGAAACACACTTATTCAGCGTGTTAACAGCCAATACCGTTTGGCGGCAACAGAAATAATTCATCAAAAAGGAATGAATAAAAGCCGATGCAAGCGCGGTGACACAAGCCAGCTTGGAATCCTTATCCCTCAGATGGAGATAAACTACGCGCTGGAAAGGAGCATTTATTCCCGAACATACTGCCTTCGTTTATGCGCCATGAGCTGCATAAGTTCTGGCGTTACTATCTCCAGAAAAGACCTCACTCCCAGAAATAAAATCGCCTAATGCTACGATGGTGGATCCTGCAACTTAAGCCGGAACGTTTAATAGCTTTTTTTCAATTAGTATTTACCGATTACTTGTTCTTGTTCGTAAGTAGCCTTACAAATTTCTACTTTTAATAACCCTACGGCTGAAAAATTCATCAGCGATGAAGGTGCCCTCAGCTTTTGACACAAGCTCGATTTAAAATATCTCTCGGCCTGGTGGCATAGCAAAAAACTTTGTATTTAAATACGCTGTGTGGATTTAGAACCACCTGTAAAACATCTACACAGCCTTTATAAACACCTTCACAATTCGTGATGACTGGTGCTGTGCTAAAATAAAACCGATCCATAAATCTGGCTCAAATCATGATTTTAATAATTAAATGCCCATTCCCTAATTCCCTTGAAAAGCACATTCTGTAAAATGCTTGAACAGATTATCTTCAAAGCAATTCTAACCAATTTAGAATTTAATGCCCTGTTTCACGACCGTCAACATGGTGTTAGAGCTGGCCTGTCAACGGTTACCCCACTTGCTGAATTTACTAACGATATTGCCAACTCACTTCACGGAAGACGGAGATTGGATGCAATATTTTTAGATTTCTTTAAAGCGTGTGATTTCGTTCCTTATTAGGATCTCATAAGAAAACTATATGCAATGGGAGTTGAACCGAACATTGTGGCATTTATTCAGTGCTATTTAGAAGACCGAAAACAATACCTTGCTTTAAATGAGCACATCTCGAAGCCTCTGGATGTATTTTCTGGTGTGCCGCAATGCTCAGCCTTTGCCCCAATTTTATTTTTATTTTTTATATGTACGATATCGTATTCTATGCTGTCTCATCCATGTCTACTAGAGAGTTCGCAGATCAAGGTGTGATGTATACAGCAGTTCACAACAAAGAAGATCAGATAAAACTCCACAAATCATGAACTTCTATTCATGCATAGTGCAAAATTTTGGGTATGAAACTAAACAAAACCAAAACGTTCAGCACCAGGATGACCAATAGGAAAACTCTTTGAGGATACTGAAGTGGTGAAGGTTGGACAGGTATAATATTTAGGGTCACTTTTTCAAGTAATTTATCCTGGTAAGCCATATTGACAACATGTGGGGTAGAGCACTAGGTAAGCTAACCTTCTTAAGGCAAATACGCCAGGCACCCTCAGTGGTTAAACTTAACGCCTATAAATCTTCGGTTATGCCAACCGAAGAGGAAGCCGCCGTAATATGGATCTGACCCTCCCCCTAAATATATGTATTATACAAAGTTGAACGCGTACATAACTTGGTTTTGCGTTTTATCTTCCTAAAATACTCTTGGTTTACTAATGTTTCCGATCTATGTAAACGGGCAGACCTCCGAACTCTCTCAGACTGCAGAATGATATCAAGTTTGAAGTTACTGTATCTTCCATTCCACGACCATTGTAAAATACTCGAACTAACTACCTCGAAGCTCCCTTCAGGCATTCTTCGTGTGCAAATCATAATTAGACTATCAGGTAACCTAACAGCAACATAAACACACACAAGTACTCTTCATTTCCATCAGCCATGGTATTGTGGAACAAACTACCGGCGGACGCCGTCAGCAGCACAGCGGTAGAGTGCTTTGTAAGAGGCAAAATGACCTAGAATTTTAACGCGTGGTAAAGAGAAAAAAGTGCATATTTAGTGTTGATATAATTTCTCTTTGTGGATTTAACGTTGACACTGTATAGTATGCTTCTGTGCATGTGTATTCTACATTTTTATTTTATCTTGCCTTTTAAATACCTATCGTATCTTTAGAATGAAACTTGAATTCACTGTAACAACTCCTGCATCAGGCCGAAGGGCTTGCAGTATGTTGAAATAAATGAAACAAATAAACAAGCAAGCACATTTGCTATTCCTTACATAGTCTTTCCGGTAATGTTCTAGGCATGACGGGTATGAACCCTTTTTTCAGATTTCTTATACCATCGTTTCTAAAGTAAGATCACAAAATAAATTGAGATTACAGACCTGCTGCACATTTCTCAATGGCAGGAGAAATGCTATCACTTTCTAGGCTTCTCGGGCCCCCATTCTGCAGAGGCTGTAGGGCACTTGGCCAACGCGGTTCGCAAGGGACCCACACACCGCAGTGTAATTGTACTCTTGAATGGCCACCGCTGAAGCCTAATCTTAAACCTGCAACGTTGAGCACCTGCGGTACGTAGATGAAGGCAGCTTAGCTTCTCCATTAGAAGAACTCTAAGTATATATTAGCTGTTGGATTAGGTGAGGTTAAAGTAACGAAGGAGGGCTTTAAGAACCCAGAACGGGAGGAGATTCGGGTATGATTGCCATCCACAAAGAAGCAGCTTCTTGCTTTCATTATCAATGCATGCAATCGTGTGATTCGTATTGATATTTATTGCTACCTTATAATCCGAAGACCGTGTAATGGTCGCCTGCGAATCCAGGTTTCTTCTTTTTTTCTTTTCCTCTGCTCTGCACTGACGAATATTATACCCCCTAATGAGAAATTTGGGCGCAGCGCGCGCTGCCGTCTTCTCGGCCACGGCGCATATCTCCTGTGTCTCATGAAGTGGTCGCGTGATCAACGAACGCACGGCGGCGCGTGCTACTCTGCTGCTATCCCGCAGCGGTGTCGCCGCCACCACCAAGCGTGATGATGCAAATCGCGTTTGAACCTCTCGTGCAAATGTCACGTGGTTCGGATTAGGCACGCACGGGTGAGCAGCGAGCATGTTGTTGCAAATCGTGTCTGAATCTCCTGTGCAAGTTTCACGTAGTTTGGATTAGCGGTAAACGCAACAGCTTCTGGGGAAAGTGTCCGGGTTTTGCTGGCGACGCATAACACAAGAGTGAAGGGGAGGTGGTGAGTGATATGACGCCATAGCCACACGTGCCGCCCTTCTCTGCACGTTCGCCAGACGCTCCTCTCCATTTTCTTTCTGCCATTGCTGCTGCGTTCGCTCACACGTTTACGCGGGCATAAACAGACGCCGACGCCACGAAGCCCTTGTAACCGCTCCCAGAGGGCATCGCCGTAGAACACTATCCAAGAAGCGCCAAAGTGTACGCCCCTGGTGCAGCGGACACGCTGAAGTGGCGGGAAAGAAAGGCGCATTCCCAGCGAGCAGCAAGATCGTTCTCCTATCCAAACCGTGCACAATTTTTAACGTGATCCGGAGCTGTGAAATTTCTTTGTGAAACAAACACGGCTTTCAAAAGCACCTGGAGTGACGAGCATTTCTTTTCGCGGAGTTTGTGACCTTTTGTGATTCGCCATACGAGTTCAAAAAGTCAGAAGAGAGTGCGTCACCGCATGCGGCGAAACATTTGGCGTAGGAGGAGTTCTTTAGTTCTTGCTTTCATCAATCTTGGGATCGTCGCTCCAGAAGGGCAAAGTGCAACGTCCACTCACTACTGCCGGCTTCAGCTGCATGGAGAGTGGTAGATGAGGAAATGGCTTTTATCTCCTTACATTACCCCTGTTCAGACACGGTGGTTGGTCTAGATAAATTAGTGGCTTGTTTCGCGTAACAAATTTGAAGTGCCATGCTTGATAAATAAATTAGAATAAGATAAAATAAATTGGCTGACATAGCTGGGGTGGCGTGTTAATTAAGGATGACCGGGCGTAAACATCGAAGGTAGCATGTTATTGAATAATACAAGCTTTAGTGGTGACAAATGTGCTTGTAAATATTTATATATCTCATTTTCTCGTAATAAAAAATCCTAGCGTTAATTATCAACAGGTAAAATGAAGGCCAGTAATTGGGAGTAGCAATAACTGACGATGCATGACACGCCCGCATTTAACATTCATCTACACTTATTCGTACACAGGACCAGTGTGGGGTAGGTGTCAGATGTAGTTTTTAATGTTTCTTACACCGAACAGGCCTCCTTCATCCTCAGTAGTATGGCGTCACTTTGGGACAAAAAACGGCAGCCGCATAATTTGATTTACTAAGTTATCTACAGCAATATCAAGGCAATGAAAAACTGCAGGGAAATGGGTTAATGCAACACTAGTAACACCAAGATCTAGCTAGTTGGTACAGCGGCCAAGCGGATCAGTGTGTTCTAAAAGGGAATCGCTCGGCCTGTTTGATGGGGCAGGATTCCTCACTCCCACTCATCTACGCGCAGCTTCATTAAAGACGCTTCTTCAGCACGGAAACATGCTTTTAATTGTGACAGTTTATAGAGGGAGGGAGACAGAGAGATAATCGACAGTCAGTAATAAAGAACGCTACGGAGGGCAGAGGGGCAGTAGTTCAGACTTTGATCGCGTGGAAGTAGAATCCATTTTGAATTGTTGAAGAGGAAGGCGGAGAGAAACAGCCGCACAGATTGAGGACCGAAACCACTACTTTCATGTTATCTGCGCCGTGCTTTGGCAACCTGGATCTATGGGCGGCCGTATCCTCAGCCAGTTTCTCGGGTATTTATATTAATGTAACTGTGTCGTACGCTTGGACGTATTGCCTGCGCCCCATATATGCTCGGGGTAGAGATACGGCTCCTAAACTCCGCCTTTACACCTTGTAAGCCGGGTTTAATGAGGAGCCGAATACACCCACCGCAAAAGTCATTATGGAGGACTCCGCAAAGCTCCGCATATGGACGGCGACTACGGTATATATAATACCGTAAGGTAAAAAGTTCCTGAGCTACCTTAAAATAACTGTCATTGCTTGGCTTTGAGCACGACCCATATCGTAGTCCACAGGAAAATTCATAGCGGTTACATTATCCGGACATCTTTTTAGTCCACCTTCCGACATTTAGGCATTAACTTGCACATTTACCGCATGCGTTATAATGAATGTAGCAGCTAGACGAATAGGAAGCTAACAAACGAAGGAGAAGGAAGACATGATATGCATAACATGCCTCTGTCAATTGATGTCTATTGTGTCTTCCTTCGTTTCCGTCCGTTGGCGCCGTATTCCTCTATCTACTACAACCATGAACCAACAGCTGAAAAATTTCTGTTAACCCCTTTATTGACGCAGCTAAGAAAGCCCAATTCTCTGGTAATAGCGCGGTATTCTCTAGTGTGCGTAGTTTTCATTATAACAGGAACCACCCTAATTCTGAAACGTGAAAACCACCATGATGACACAAAATTTGTTGAGTACCGATACAATATAACTGTTGCAGTACAGTGTCAAATAAAGAAAATATTAGAACCTACCTGCCTTAGATCAACAGACAAAAAATACTTGCGTTTCTGTCCTTCATCTTCTGCAGAAATCGAGAGTTGCATAAGAAAGAACGCGCACAAAAACTTTAATAGGGCCATGAGAATATTAAGAACAGTGTTCCAACACGGCTGCTTATACGCGGAACAATCCCAGCGTCATTCCTATAGTCCTATTTTGCGGAATCCGGAAGAACTCTCATTATACCAGGAACAGCACCACAGCTTGTCTGACGCGTGCCAATTATATGCTGTTGGTATTTCGGAAAGTATCATACATTTGTTTTTGTAAGCGCCCAAAAAGTGTGCATCGGTCACCAATAACGCAGTTTCGCTTGAACAGCTGCGATGTATGCGGTCTATTTTGCATTGTGCTTTTGACACGTGCCTGTGACGTTGAAGCTAGAGCAGCGTGGCGAAAAGTGTGTTGAAAAATTGAGGCAGACAACATAACTTTCAACAAACCAATATAACGCTTTGCCATTCATTACAAGAGGAGCAGGAGGAGGATAAACATCTCTATTGTGTAGCTAATTTGTATGGCGTTTTCAGGAAGTGCAGTCCTCAGTCAAGGACCCCATATGCTTTGCCAGCCGCTACAGCCCGCTCCACCAGCCGAAGCTGGTGTGACAGGCATGAGCTGGACAGGGCGGGCCTCCAGAGCTCGGGAGGGTTGTATTGATTCGGCTCGGGGAGAGGGTGGGAGGGGCATCCACCAACCATGTGGAGCAGAGTACAGTCTGCTCCACAGAAGGGCAGCTAGGGTACGTAATTGGTTCGGAGTAGTGGCCGACTATTTTTGGGTGGGGAAAGGTGTTTGTTTGCAAGGCACGGTAGTGGTTTGCCTGCTCGATAGATAGGTGTCGGTGGGGTGGGACGGAAGGGTGCATCGGGCCAGGCGTAGATGTTGGGTCATTTTCTTGTATGCCAGCAGGAGAACAAATCTCTCCGAGGCGGCGTCTTCACTCCTCGTGCGGCGTGTAATTTCTCGCGCAAGGTCGTGGGCCGTCTCGTTCCCTGTCACTCCCAGATGGGCTGGAGTCCATACGATCTGGATCTGTCGCTGCGGGATGTGGCTGAGTAGCATGGCGCGTGCCGCAGCGTGCACCGTTCCAGCCTGGAGGTTCCGGCAGGGCTGTCCGTCACTACAGTAGTAGCCTGGGTTGATGAGATGGCAAGCGCGATTGCCGCCTCGTCACATTCAGCTGGTGAGCGTGTTTTGATAGAGGCAGTAATAGTCGGCTCTCCTTGGGCAGGGCTTACTGCCAGGGCGAACGCTGGGTAGGAATTGTATGCCGCCACATCTGTGGCGACTGCATCAGCATCTTGACTGTACTGCCGTGAGATGGCCTCCGCGCGAACCTTACGTTTTCCACTGTGTTGTTCCTGGTGCATGTTACACGGTCAGGGTCGGACTTGAATGAGTTCTTGAGTATGTCGGGGCAGGGGCTCTAGAAGTGGGCCGTTGTAGCCTGGTGTATTTATTCCCAATTCTGACATGACACGACGGCCAGCCTTGGTGAGACAGAGCCGTTGGTATTGCTGTAACAGATGTCCTTCAAATAGTTCCGACAACGTATTATGGATGCCAAGTTGAAGGAGGAGCGAGGTGGATGTGTTTGCGGGAAGGCACAGTGCGCGCTTGTATGATCTTCGGATGATTGTATTTACGCATTCTCCTTCGTGATTGTTCACCAGAGCATATGGGACCACGTAAGTGATGCGGGAAATAATGAAGGCCTGCACGAGACGTAGCGTTGCATGCTCCCCAAAGCGAGCCTCTTCGTGATGATCCGCGGCAGCAGATGGGACACCTGGTCCGTACCGTTTTATAGTTGAGTTACGAGGGTGGAGTTTCGTTTGTCTTTCTGGAAGACCATTCCAATAATCTCGATTTGAGGTGTGGGGCGAATATTGTGACCCTCTAGGTGTATCTCGACCGGTGGGTGTGGGTCCCGCTTGGGTCTCCCTGGTTGGACCACCACGAGGTCCGATGTTTGCGGGGCGCAAGACAGGCCGCAGTATTTGGCGTACTCAGTGACAACATCGGCCGCTTTTTGGAGGCGAGCTTCCATGTCCCCCCATGAGCCTGAGCCTGTCCAGTCTGTCACACCTTTGGCATAGATGCCATGCTTAATGTTTGGAACAGCCGCAAGGCGTTGTGGCAGTTTGATTAGGGCGATATTAAAAAAATTCCCCTGCACCTCCCCGAAGGGAATCGTGCAGAAATGCGAATGCATTTGGTGCACCGATGAGTGTGTTGCGAGTAATGGCGTAATTAATGACGAGAGTGTGAACGTAATCATTTATTCGTCAGCACCTATTTGGGTTATCGTTGTACCTGACGGCCACAATCACTGCCTTGTGATCGCTAAAAGGCACGGTCAAAGGGTCTTTGAGAAGCATACGCGCGTCACAGTTTCGCGGTCAATGCAACTCCCGTGAATGGTAGTTGGGCACGTTTTTTCTCACCCGTTGACCAGAGACTCGCGGCACGAGGCACACACCAGGTACGACCTGAACGGCGCCAGACGAGGGTTGTCGTCACAGACCGCGATGATGGCGTCACCGTTCTCATCACCTCCTCTTCCAAACTCGTTCCAAAGAACGCGAAGCGCGTTTAAACGACTAGACTCCTTCTTGATGTTCCCGAGCGCGTAACGCGTTCGGCATTACGCGCTCTACGCTTCGCAGACTTGTCTTCTTCTTCTCCAACCGATGATGATGACGTGGAAGCAACTGCAGTGACGTCACCGCCAGGGAGAGGCGTAATGCTCACGTTGCATTGTGTGAACCCCCGACTAAGAAATGCATTCGCATTTACGACGACGACGACGACGAAGGCAGAACTACGAGGCGCGCGCTCACGTGCGCTCGCGCTGGAGGAATGCAGGCGCACGCCGGCCAACGGAGCAAGACAACCCCCGGCTAATAAATGCATTCGCATTTAAAAGAAGTGGCGAGAGTACTGCTCCTTGTGAAGTGCCTCTGTTCGCCAGGTTGATTGGGTGGTACTTTGCTTCACCGACGTGGATCACGGAACGTTTTTCTAATACACATGCACTCGGATTGCGTTTTTCCGCTCGGTATTTACTCATGAGAAACTTATTGTGGTGCCGAACGGTGAGCATTCCTTCACGGCTTAAGAATTTCAAGGATTTCTGCGCGCCTTGTTCGCTGCTTCTCCGAGACGAAATAACAAAAGCAGCTACCTTTTAGCAAAATCTATTTAATTCTTCTACAATATCTAGCATCTTTTTTGCACTTCTTATCATATACAAATCTTACCATATGAACCCCAATGCTTTTAAGAGCGGCTGCGCATAAACCAATTTTTTGCTATTATTACCTCAAACTCTCTCTGAGAAGTGGTTAGCAGCGAGAGGAAATGCCGAAAAAGTTTCTATAATTGGCTATGATTTCTAGCTCCAAGGTGCTGGTTTCGTAAATTTGTAATGTTCGCTTTCATATATAAAAAAATGTGTCGTCGCATTGACAAAGTGTGTGTGAAGCAATCCACTGAAGGCAGTAAGAGGAACGTCAATAATCCTCATGAGATTTGTCAATGAAAATTCTCGTCGAAATCTAACTTAACAGAAGCGTTTTTTACACGTCACCCCCACAAAAATAAAGAAAATAGCGTTACTCGTGACTTTCTCAAATATAACTGAATACGTTACTTGTTACCGATTCTCAAAAGAAACGTGTGAGTTACCGTAAAAGTAACGAATTACTTTTTACGTTACTGCGACGACCAAACGCGCAAACTGTTTCGTTTAGTGGTTCACCATTTTACTTTCGGTAGTCGTTGCTCTTAAGCAGTAGCTGCGTCTCGAAGTTTTCATCGGATACGTTTCCCCGCTTCTTCGAAAATACATTTCTTGGGACGCCTAATACACCTTCTACCGAGGCGATAGAGAGGGAGTGGGAGAAATACGTGCTTTATTTGAGACCTGTACGAGAGCGCTCTTGCTGTCTGCATCACTGATGGCCTGTGAGGGTGGTTGGGTCGTCAGGTAGGGCGGGTGGGATGGTGGGAGTGTCTGCGGTAGTTACACAATACACCCCTTTGACGCTAGTCAGGCATATACAAACGCGGTAAGAGAGGTCTGTGGGCGTCGGTGCACTGTTATGGTGGTGCCACTGATGTGCTGCGTACAGCGCCATCTTGCGGACAACGAAGGCATATCTTTTGAAGTCCGTGAGCAGACGGCGTCAGGAGGATAGTATTACGCGCAGTAGTAATGACCGCTATTCTGTTGCCATGCGAAACGAACAGCCCGAACGGTACTTCATTGAATAGCACATGGTTCGAAAAAGGCGACAGGAAAGCGATTCATAAACACAAAATTAGTTTATACAAGCGCCGGATGGTCTCCGCGCAGCGCGCGGTCACATGGTCATTTCGCAACGGCTTCTACAGAACACCAGCAGCGCCGCCCAAAAAAAGATACCAATAAAAAGACGAAAACCGCCGATCTCACGAAGAAAACGAGAGGAGTGCAGGAGTGTGCGTCACCTCCCGGAAGCGATAATGTATGTGTGAGGGAAGGCGCGACCGCTCCACCAATGGAAACACTTTTGTTGGGCCGCCGGCCCCCCAGGAGCATGAAATAACGGCTCCGTAACGTCCTAACATCCCAACGCCGCCGGCAACACCTTGGTTGCTTTAGTGGCTTTGGTGAATTTGATTTATTCAGTTTTAGACCAGAACTGCTGGATTATAACTGCTGGCATAACCAAGCAGTTGACGGACAGCTTATTGTGAGAAGACCAACGATGCGACTTCATGGTTCTTGCAGAAGCGAATTTTCCCGTGCATACACTCCACTGTGCCTTGTACGTGTCAGGGAGTGATTTGATGTGTTGTGTGTGTGAAATTGCGTCGAAACGTTCGTGTGTATATTGCTACACTAAGGATATGCAGCTTCAAAAGCCCGAAGATTCAGGTTTGTAGAGACAGGTATTTGAAAATGCAGCTACTTGGGTAAACTCTACCTCAAACTGTGAAACTACGATGCGTTCGTTGGACTAGACTGGACTGGAAAGGAGTGTATTGAAACAATTCCTGCAGTAGGCAGGAGCCGGGTTACGGCTCCGCCTCGACGTGGGCTGGCGTCGGGTCTTCTTCCGCGACCCTACTCATCACAAGCCCGTTTTACGGAGCCCGTGCCTTTCGAGCGCGGCGAAGACCTGCTGGATGGCCCATGACTGGTCGGTGTTCCTTGTAGATTCGATGGCTCTCTGGAGTTCCGCTGGATACTCTTCGAAGTGCGCGCCGTCTGGGTCGGCAGCACAGTCCCACATGATGTGCCACCGGTTGGCCGGTCCTTTCTTACAAACACTGCAATGGTCACTCGGGTACTCGTCCGGGTACATTCGGTGTAAGGATGCCGGCGACGTTGTCGACGCCGTTTGGAGTCTCCTTAGATGTATCGCCTCCTCTCAGCCCAGTTCCCGGTGGGGCGGCGGATACGCTCTTCTGGCCAGACGTAGGGTCTTCAGTCTTTCGCCGTAGCCGCTGGCTCTGTCTTTGGTTTCCGTCCACCAATCCCATTCGGGACGAGGGCTCACGTTGGGAGCGCGGTTTGTCATAGCGCGCGCTTCCCGTTCGGCCGTCTCGTTGTGGTTCGGCGCATACGGCGAGCAGTTGCCCGCGTGCGCAGGGATCCATCTGACTTCCACTCGTCTTCCTTCTCGAACTCCCGATCTTTCTATAATTCTTGCCGCCATGCCGCTCACTCGACCTCTTTCCAGGTTGCTGACGGCCTCTTGCGAGTTCTCAGGATTGTGTCACAACCTCCCTCATACATCGCCAGGGCTACGGCGATCTCTTCGGCCTCGGTGGCGCTCTCGGACTTCGCGCTCGCCGACCTTTAAACCCGTCCCGTGCGTGAATTCACAGTCAACAACGCGTTTCTTCCTTACTCGTACTCCGCCGCGTCGACGTACCTCGTCCGCGGGTCCCCGCCGTACTGTTCGATGAGAAACGTTGCTCTCGCCCGTCTTCTCCCTTAGTTGTGCTCCGGATGCACGTTCCGCGGGATGGGGCTCAGCCGCACATAATATGCGAATACTTTTGGACGTATATGTGCGAGACGAAGCTTTCATGAAAGCTTCTGAACGTTTATTTACCTTGTTGTTTATCGCTCGACATAGACACGGGCACAGATATGGTAGATCGCCAAACCGGAGCTTTCATTGTGCACAAATGGTTCCTCTGCCGATTAAAATATTATACCATTTGGAATAATGGAGATTGTTTGAAGCTGACAGAGTTGTACGTGATGTTTGTGTAACTGCATATCAGCGTGAATAGTGCTGGTGCAAGTTATCTTTCTCAGCAAAAATATTTTGCGCAAAAAGCCTCACTTGAACTCGTTTTTCACCGACTGCCGCAGAAACGCAAACTACAAGTTGTACAGGAACATATGCTTGAGATATTTAAGAGACATTTCAATAAAAGTGTAGATGCGAGTCTCCGAATTGTACGTGGCTGCTGTGTGTCCATCTGCTAACTGTTGTGTCGCTCTGTAGCGTAAACATTAACGTTTCTGTTTTCATTTTAAAGCTTTATATTTTGCTGGTATGACTACGTACAATTTAAGCATGCATATCCGTTGGATGCTTCATGTATTTTCTGATGCGTGCACAGATTATACTGACACCAAAGGCTATTTGAGGCGCTACAGAAATAAGCACTCGTTCCGTTTTGTTGGATACACGGCATTTTTTCGCAGCAGTCTTACGCCAAGTAGCGTGCACATACGCAAATGCACCTATGGATCTGTTCTTTTTAATTCTTTTCGGGTACCATATGCTTTGTGCACGTCGGCGTCGCAGGCAGCTGATCCGTGTACTGTCGTCTGCTTTTATTGGAGAAGGGACGCTTTCTAAATAATTTCAGCTTGTATTCCTGGACAACTCGCCAGCGGAGTATTTCTATTAATATAACTATTGTTAATCGAATAAAACGGGGTAATTGTTGTATACTAATTTTCCGGTTGTTGTTCAAATTGAGCCCCGTAGCGAACTGCTCTTTATGCTTATTTTGTTCTTCGGAGAAAATTCCGCCGCCGATCCCAGGTGGCGCCACATGTTTACTTGAAACTGCAGTGCACGAGGCCCATAACAAAGTGAGCGTGGTGATGTCCCGCCCTAAAACGTAGCACCCAGTCGAAGTACGTCATCGGGCGAATGTCCTCGGGGAGGGTATTCAGCGTGCTAGCACGAATTAGACTGTAATACTGACAGTCCCAGAACAAATGTGCGGCCGTTGCAGGCACGCGACACTGCAGACAGTCCTTCGGCGGCGTCATTGCCGTAGAATTTGCGGTGAAGCGTGGTGGAGAATGCGGTGTTGGTGGCAATGCGGCGAACCAATACCTGTGTGGCCTGCGGTAACCCCTCCGGCATGGGAGGAACAGGGCGCTCATGCTGTTCGGTGCGGTCTTCTTTGTCCTCACGAAGGCACCGGAGTATCTGTCGGTGTCTCTGTTGTGCGAGTGATTTTCTCACAGTGACATCGGACGGGCTCGCATTACTGATGGGTAATGCTATCAGCGAGGTTCGTCGTCTAGCCGCAGCTCGCGCCTCGCTGTGAGCCCACTCATGCCCTCAATACCCGAAGGGGGGTGGTACCCAAGCAATGGAGGCGGTTATGTTGAGGTAAGAATGTAAATCCAGCAAAAGTGCCACCAGGGTGCTAAGAAATCCCGGATATGATGACGAAGCTCCGCTAACTCGCCTGCAGATGTCGTATGCGCGAGCCGAATCAGTGAAGAGCAAAAGCTTGGGTGGTATGTCCCTTGGTTCGAAAATGTTTCTCATCCACTGTGCAGTATGGAGGGGGGCAAATAAATCAATGTGCGTTGTGTCAGCGCTGGCGGTACTGATAAGGAAACCCGCATAAGCAACGCAATGGGTGGTATCAACCCAGGCCACTGCACAAACGTGCACTAGCCCACTTTCGTCCTCCTCACCAGTATCATTTCGTGAGGCACCGAAGTCACCGCCATGCCGGTGTATACGATGGTGTGAGGGACTGGTGATTTGTTCATGACGCTAAAATTGTGCGCTTTGGTAAAGCGGCGCCGTCTTGCTGAATTCCGAAGCAGGCGTCGCATACCACGAGGAAGCGGCTTGCCATCCCTCTAGGGAATGCTTACAGCCCATGGAGGTGTTGAGGAGGGTAGACCAACAGCCATGGTGTGTAATATCCCAAGCTCATATAAGATGGAAAGTCTCGAGTTAGTGCTCCTAAGGCGGTACCTGTGGGCTGAGAGGGCTTGTACGGCTAATTCCGACAGCAAATTCATCCCACCATGCGCATAAAGATTACTTAGGGGGGTGTATTTAGGCAACACGGTACCAATTTGAATGGCCTCACGGTGTTTCTTCTCGAGTTGCTCTTGCTGCTTGCGGGTAAGGACGTGGTAGGTGTAAGCGTAGAGAATTCGGGAATTGATTATAGCTCCTACAAGCTGCCGCGTCTTCTTCTCTCTCGTACCCCAATTTATACTTGCAACTTGGCGACTGAGATGCAGCAAGAACTTGCACTGCGTGGTGACTTTCTTTACCCATGTCGTGCTTTTACCATTTTGCTCAATGTACGCTCCTAGAACCCTGATGTAAGGTTTCC
Source organism: Haemaphysalis longicornis (assembly GCA_013339765.2). Lineage (NCBI taxonomy): Eukaryota > Metazoa > Arthropoda > Arachnida > Ixodida > Ixodidae > Haemaphysalis > Haemaphysalis longicornis. The sequence continues at coordinate 48,159 of JABSTR010002989.1, read as the reverse complement.
TGAGAATCCGTTGGCCTGCCATGGAGAGAGAAAAATAGTTGCGGATTGCCTCGGTTATCATGAATGGGCCATTCAGAACTACCACGTATTCAGTTTCTTCAGCAGACGCAGTCATTCCCATTGTCTGAAGGTACGTGTTATAGGGGCACTGACACAAAAATTTTTCATCTTGTTTTTTTTGTTGCGATATGTAACTAGTGACCTACTTATCACCTGTAGAAACCTCATTTACTTCAGCGTGCAACCGTTGTTTAATTAGAGGGATTTTCAATGCTGCCAGTCGCAGTTTCGGTTTCAGCGGGTGCCGCGAACGAATTGCATTTTGTGTGAACAAAAGCTGACCACGGTGACCTCGGAGGGATCAAAGCTGCCGTAGCCTGTCGACAAAGCTGCCGTAGCCCTGTCGAATCCGTGTCGCTTGCAGTTTGTGCCAATGCCCCCACGTACTGATCTCGTGAGCCACTTAATTAAAAAGCGACCGTGGACGGGACGCAGGCGCTGCGAGTGCAAATGCTGCCGCGGCTAGAGAACGACGCGCGCTGGGAGCAGCCGGGCGGTCTGCCTACAGGTCCGCCTACACATGTGTTCGGCTTAGCACTGCGGCGGATATTCGATTGCCGCTCGCGTAGGCGGTGCAGATGACAATTTTTAATGCAACCCGCCATCGCATCATTAACTCATTCTCATATAAACTGCCGTGGTTGGGACTTGGGTGCAATTCGTGCAGCTGTAACAAGCTATCACTCGAGCTACCGGCGCTGGCCTGGGCCATTCGCGGCCGTGGGCCGCCGCCTGCACAGCGACCGTGCGGCTCACTCAGTGGGCTTTCGTGTCTCCGGCGCGTTTTCGCGGTCCAATGTAAAACCAAAGTAAATAGCAAACAGAGTGCCCCTGGAATCGCTGTAGAACTTTGGTCGCGGCAAGCTGCCCGATGAGCTGACGAATCTACGGCGCCTCCGCCGCCGACGATCGGGTCGTTCGTTCTCGAGAGCACAAGCTCCGCCCACCAGCCCTCCGATTGGAGCGGCGAGCCGGGCGAGCCGGCGAAAAAGCGCCGGCAGTGCGGAAGTGGCAAACACAACTCGTGACGTGTGTGGATGTTGTTTATTTAGAAAAATCCCAGGGGAAGCCGATTGCGCGTGGTCCTCTGCTGGCTGCTCGGTGGCGTTTCTCACACTTTAAAATTGATTTTAAATATGTTTCTATAGGCTGTATTCGCCGCTGATATTTTGCAGATGATGTATATGTGTCCACACCCAATCTATTTCCATAGTTATCTCGCCTTCAAAATTTTGTGTCAGTACCCCTTTAAGGACATCTAGGCCAATCTGTAATGTTTGTTCCTGTTCGCCAGGTGCTCCAGTTGTAGCCCAAAAAGGGATGTCATTAGCGTAGATGGCGAAGTTTAACCGCGGTTCTGAGGAACGGTAGTGTTGTGTTTAAGGAATAACTGGTCAGTATGCGGGAACTATGCTTTCATTGAGGTGAGCGGGTACCCAACCAGCACAAGGCCTCCAGCACAAGGCCATCCGGTCTTCTTTGTGCAGGCGCCAGAGCTTGACTGGTGGTACTCCCTACGGTTCGTATCTCTGGCAGTGAGCCGACACTTGTGTTCATTCAATGCTACGACAAGAGGCCGTGATGAGCGTGGCGCCCATGATTCACAAAAAAATGACGCCCCAAAACACAGAAATGTAGGAAACGGCGATGCTGCTTTCTTTTCAAACATGCGTGCAATTGGCCTATAGACGCACGCACAGGTTAGAACAAAAACAAGGCCATTTAAGCGGTGTTGTACACGTTACTCCTGAAAAGTAATGAGTTACCGTTACTCGTTACTGGTCCTTAGAAGGAAATAAATACGCTACCCATTCCTTTATAAGAAAAGTAACTAAATACGTTACTCCTTACCAAAAATAGCCACTAGCTAGAAGTAGCTCGTTGCTTGTAACGCGTTACGCAGATTTCTGACTTGTTTTGCAATTCTCGAGCTAGGGCGTTTTATCTGCGTCGGAAAAAGCGCGTACTAAAAGAACAGACCGGGATGCTCGTTTTCCAACACCTCACGCTAGAAAGCTTCGTGCTTCAAAGACAGAGACTTTTGTAGCGAAGCTGTATACCTCTATCCTTAACAGTTTCAACTCCGTTGTCGAAAATGCCAAGGCACCCAGAATACACTTCTACACTGCATGCTTCGCTTCTCCCCAGGTTTTACATTAGTGGTGATGGCCCGGTTTTTTCTATGTCCTTCGGTTGCGCTGTGTCCATAGACCAACGGCGAAATTTGTTGCGGATGTGCCCTATCCGTTGGTAACGACGTAAAAAAACAACAACCAAAGAAATAGAACGGGACACAGGCGCGCTCATGTTACTCCAGGTCGAAGACGCTTCCTAGGGGATGCCCACGTGGAAATGTGGCACACCAATGTTGTAACGTAACGCCACAAACGTGCGGGCAGTCATCTGCCGATCACGGGTACACCGCCGGCCGTCCAGATGCAGCACGTGTAAAGCGACGAAAGAACTAGAGACGGAGCTTATAGGAATGGGTATCTCGCACTTTGAAAGTACTCCAGTCATGACGTCTATGATTTGCCATGCCAGGTATTTGAAACATATTAAGAAGGGAATTAGTTCCAAAGGGTATAGCGTGCTGCCTGAAAATCGGTATATTGTGCATAGTAACTGAGTTGTGTTATTCCCACAGTTTGGCTTGTCATCTTCTTCTGCAGAGCAAAAGAGCTAAGTAATTTGTATGGAATTATTGCCCTTCCTCGTACTATTCAAAGTATTCATCGGGCTTGGGAAGAGCCAAGGAAGTCTTTCCGCTCTGTCAACGAGTAAATATCAGCAGTTAAGATCTTTCTTCGAGGCGCAGTTGTGTCTTTGCACAGCTTTCACCGTTTGGGCCTCTTTTACAGAGTCCGTTGTTACCCCTTAAAAAATTTGGCTAAGGGCGGAAAATTACCACAGAAAACACTCGCCAGTGGTATTACAAGCTTTGCAGTCGACAAAACCGTCGCAGCCCAAATCATATTCACTTCGCTACACTTGAACGTGACTCGTCACATTCGTGTGCTTATTTTACATTCTTAGCAGAAACCATTTCCGTAGTTGAGAGCTTGGGTGCAGTGTGACGAAGAATTCTGAGTTCATTTAAAAGGTCCAGAACAGACCCGCCACCGTACCCGAAGGACCGGTTGCTGGTCGAGCCGCTCGCTTCTGATATTCTGCAAATCCTGTCTGAAATAAAATTCCTGGATTCCCTGTGCTAAAAAAGTAAGATGGATTTCGGCAGAAACATTCTCAATTCTCATATTCCAGATGGAATCAGGTCACGGGCCATCCCGAAGTACAAGCACGCTCCCCCAACTTCAGTGGAGAGTGAGCGTTTTTTTATCACAGAATTATCGAATAAGTAAAGACAACTTCCAGCAACAAATCATTGAAATGAGTCCGGTTCCTCATGGCTAATGAGCCGGTATTTTGCTGGCGAATCCAACTGCATTTCATGTAAAGGTATTAATATAGCAACTCTTGTGTAGCTTAATTTCCGGAAGAAAATAAATCCCTTTCCTACAGCAGAAGTCCTGTACGATGTTTTTCCTGCAAGTCAAAAGTTTTCGCAAAATACACCGCTCAAGAAAATACGAATTCATCCTATATTTGCGTGAACGGAAGTATTTGGTGCCTTTTTGTCTAAATGGCACTTTTCAATGCCTACTATAGGCACCTAAAATCTTGATTTTTCCGCCTAAAATTCCAGTCTGTTCATCACACTTAAATTTTTTACTAGAACTTGTCGTCGATCAGAAATTCTATTCCCATTAACGGGTTGCCTTTAATAAAAAAAATTAAATGAAAAATCGGGTAAATTCATTTAGAGGAATAAGTAATAAAGATTAGAAATGTTCAGTTTTTCTAGGGATGGCTGTTTTTGTTGTCGCATTGTCTATGCTTCTGAGTACAGTTCAGTTTAGACGATCAATGATAATTGAATCAGTTTTGGAGGCAAAGAAGGTTGTTGACCTTTTCCGCAAGCAGTGAGTTTCTTCCCTTGTTGACGGTCATCTGGGCTCTGCTGAAGACATGCTCACATGGGGTTGAGCTCACCGCAACGCAAAGCAGCACTTTTACAGCGGGCTCTAGCTCCGAGAGAAAGAAGCTCTACACCCACCAACACTATAAAGAATGAAGAAATAACAAACAAACAAATCACAAATAACGTGCTGGAACAAACACGTATGAAACGCATGTGCGGCTTCATTTCGAAAACTTTGCTTTCCTAGGCACAAGCCTAAAAAGGCCACAGCAAACTTGAAGTTACTCGCTTACACCTCCCTAATTATACTGCGTCTGGAATACGCTTGCACTGTCAGGCATATTCCCAGAAAACGTAATATTCACTGTCTTGAAATGATCCAGCGTAAATTCGTCGGTTTTAGTTTTTGTAGATATCGTCCCACTGACTTTCCCACAAAAATAATGGAAGAGCATAGCATTCCAACACTTCAAGCGCGCCGTCAAATTCAAAGCTCAAATTTTCTACTCCTCCTTAAAAATAACAAACTTTCAATTCCACCTGATGATTCCTTCTGCCACTCACTGCCCGACTAACACGGCATACACACATTGAATCTCTGACAAAGTACAGCGTTCTAACTAACCTTTTTAAGTATTCCCTTTTCCCCTCGCAGAAATACGGACTGGAATAAACTAAATCGACTGTAACTGATCTTCACTCTTTTATTAATTGAAATTCCTAATGACATTTTTTGGCGACTTCGATACATACCTGTGTATGTGTTCAATCTATTTCGATCATTGTGCCACGTGCATTGTGCATTTTTGTGACTTTGATACGTTCCTGTATATGTGTTCAATCTGTTCCAGCAGTGTGCCACGTGTATTGGGTATATGAATTTGTGGTTGTCATGTCCCTCCGGCTTGGGCACTTTAATGGGCTTGCAGTATGTTAAGAAGAGAAAGACGAAGGGCGCGGAAGTGCCTTCACGCCGTTCCTGCGAAAACCCTGTTTTTCTCGAGCTTACCGTATCCCATTTGCCAAAACGCCCCTTGGGGTCTCTTTCTGACGTACGTGGGCCCTTCAATTGCTATAATTCTGTGGATCGCAGTAATTTCGTCACGACGAACCCAGCCTCCTCGGCAGCGACCGCTGCCGCTGCTGACTTGGCTTATCATGATCTCAACCGCTACTCAGCGCTGGAGATGGATGTGGGCGATCCAACAGAAGACATCGACAATAAAACTGGTGAGAACCATACCGACTTCAGTACGCCTATGACAAAAAAGGCCAAGCGGCAAACCTCCCGTTCTAACTCTCCGCCCGATGCCGCTATGCCTGCTGAATCAGCCGCATCATCGACTGACGCTTCCACGAGCTCCTCTCAGCTCACTACAGGCAACCAACACAAGGACGTAGAAGCCCCTACAACCAGCAAGGCTAACGACAAGTCTTCAGGTATGCCAACTCAGCGAACCCGATTGCCCATCACCATCATTTTTCGCCTCAAGGATCCACTCAACCTAAAAAACATAGGCCTCATTCATGCGCACCGAGCTATTGAGCGCCATGTCAAGAGGCTTCCCATAAACTATGCCTTTCAACTGCGTCTTTTGGAACGCTCAACCTACTCGCTGTAGACTTGGAGTCACCTCTGCGTGCTACTCCTCTACTCAGTCTCACGCCACTGGAGGTGCAAGGAAACGTCATTCGAGTCAACGGGTACGAGGCCCTTCCAGCCGGGCATATCAGAGGCGTTATACACAAAATACAGGACATTCCGCCTAATGATCTCAGGCAACACCTGCGCTGCTCGGCCGCAGAAATCATCCCTGCTCGTCCGCTATGCAAGACTAACTCAGCAATTGTCACATTCAATGCCCCATCACTCCCGCACACTGTTTGTCTCTTCAGCGTCGTTACAAGAGTCTTCCCCTAGAAGCCACGCACTCTTGTATGTGACACCTGTCACCAAATGGGTCATAAAAAAGACATTTGCCCAAACCATACAGTGCCCTAATGTTCCACGTGTGGTCTAGCCGTAGTGGAAAAGCACTTATGTGTGACTACACCATCCTGCACCAATTGCAAAGGTGCGCATCTCGCTACTGATCCGACATGCCCGGCTCGTAAACAAGCCCAGGACGCAACGTTTAAATGGTTCAAGCACCATGAGAAAATTGGACATGAAATGCCTCCACGCCCAAATGTTAGCTCGGTTCCGTCGTTTTCAAGCAATGAATTTCCATCATTGCCGTGTCAACAGGCATCACCATCAACAGGCTCCCATGTTCCATCTATAGGAGACCAACTCAAGAACAGCCAGCCAGCTCCAGCCGCCCAGCCACTTTTGCCCAAATTAGAACGCCTGAAGCAGGAAATTTTTGCATCGTTGCGAACGTCACCTGTTGCCGCCATCAAAGAACAGGTCATCTCCATTCTGCAGCAAGAAATGACGAACCAGATCCACGAGCATGTCATGCAAGCGGTGCAAAAAAACCTGATCTCACAGCTCCTACAATACATCTGGGCAGAGGTTCACCGGGCGGTTTCTGACGTAACCTCCCTCCTAACATCATCCGCAGCACCCTTCAATGTCGACTGCAAGTTCCATCGGCTGCAGAACTATCATGAATGACTACCAGCTGCCCCCTCAGAAATCAACGTGGATTCCCCAATGGAACTGTCGAATTTTACCTCTAAGGAAGGCAGAAAGGTGCCTACATCTGCAGAGAACTCACCCTGTAGCGTTACTTCTACAGGAAACCAACGACTGTAGCACCACTTTACCCGGTTACATTAGCCACCACCAGCCTTCAATCAAAGACAGACCTATGGGGTGGCCTTCGACTCCAGGCAAAGCTGCAATATACATCGACAAGTATATTCCACACACGAAGTTAGACTTCACCGAATACCGCAACAGATTGCAGGAAGTCATTGCAGTTCGCTGCACATTTCATCATCATACATAAATTATTGGTTCGGCCTATTTTCGCCCGGGATGCCTACCTACTTTGTGCTATGACTTTAGTTCGATCTCTTATTATTTGTAACCTGTTCCCATCTGATTTTTTTATAATTGGAGGAGATTTTAATGCCCATCATCAACATTGAGGTTATCCAAGCACCAGCCATCAGCGCCATCAATTACTATCTAGCATGACATCGGCTCGTCGGCTAAGTTCGTCCTGTTTAACAATGTAGATATGCCAAGTAGATTAACTCAATACAATCGCCAAAACAACACTACACCAGACTTAGCATGGGGTAGTCGCAAACTTAAGCATACTTGGATTGCGCTACCTGATACTATAGGCAGCGACCATCTTTCTATCAATGTTACCCTGCATTCTAAAAGCAACACTCCATACAGATATGTACAACACATCAATTGAGACAGGTAGCACTGCGCTCTTACGATCACCAATTTAGAACCATCGAGCCTAAGCCTAATTATGGTGGCTATTCGCCACTCCAGACAAGAATCCGGTACCTGGACGCGTGTTCATTCCTAAAATCCACACCCTGGTCGGCATCTGCTTAACCTCTGGAATTTCCGTCTTATTTGACTGAAGCGGATACAGAGAGAAGGCATCACACCACGCCTTAGACGGAAACTCAACCTCCCAACCAAACAGGCTACGTCTTACGCTAAGGACTTGTACACTAAGCAATCGAGGGCGCTCTGCAACTCTTAAGTGGGTCTCTTCATCTTTCGCGAATCTGGACAATCCCTAATTCAATGTTCGGTAAGCTCAAAAGACGCACGACTGCCGAAAGTGTTGCATCACATTTGAACCCGACACCTCATGAACTGGCTATAAGGGCAGGACACAGTTTCTTTCCTCAACCACCCATGCCCCCAGATCCTTCCATTTACGCACCCATCCTCCCACATCCACCTCCTGCGGACATGGACTCACCTTTCACGTTAGGCGAATTAGAGCTTGATTTGCACGCCACCAAGTCGAATGGAGCCCCGGGAAAGGACGAGATTACAAATTCTGATTTAAATAAACCTCTCTGAGAATGCCAAAACAGGTTTATTAGTGGAAATAAACAGTATTTGGGAACGCGGCACACTACCTCCCGATGGGAAAAATTATGTTGTTATCCCCATCCCTAAACCAGGAAAACCACCTACCTCCCTAACCAATTTACGCCCAATATCACTCACCTCCATTATCTGTAAATTAATGGAACGGATGCCCTTATATCTGTTACAACATTATACAGAAATTAAAGACGTACTACACCCTTTTCAAATAGGCTTCAGACCGCATGACAGTGCCCAGGATGTTAGTGCTCCTACTAACTAGCTCCTAACTACTAACTTAGTGCTCCTACTAACTAACTGAAGGATGTCTACTGCTCCTTCACGAGCACATTCTTCTCTCTACCAGTACAGTGCAAACAAGAACAGTAGTGGGCATTGATATTAAAAAAGAGTTTGACTGTCACGCATGAATCACTAATTCAGGGCGCTGAACATTTCGGAATCAAAGGCCGAGCTTTGAATTTCATGAAGTATTTTTTGTTGAATCGGACATATGAAATTGCAATAGGCTACATAATTTCGCCCCGTCAACTTAATCGGATTGGCGTGCCACAGGGTGCTATCTTGTATCCTACTCTTTTAAATTTGGTAATGGCAAGCCTGCCCACATATCTCACCAGTATACCTGATCTGCACTTAACTATTTACGCAGATGATGTAACATTGTGGTCAAACAACGGCTCAGTAGGGGAACAAGAATATATGCTTCAGCAAGGTATTGACGCTGTTACAAATTTTCGTCGCGATGTTGATAGCGCAGGCCTCACCTGAAACATCGGAAGACGTCGTAGCACCTAATGGCCCCAACTTCGGCACGCAGCCAACTCGCGAGCTGTTCTCATTGAAGCTTCATAATCAGCCTATTTCACGCAAATCATCTATTAGGGTACTAGGCTTAAACATCAATAAAGACAGCCAGGCTACTACATCGGTCACTAACACAATCAAAACAGTTAAACAGATCCTCCGCATTATAAAGCACTCCACGACACACCAGTCTGGCCTTAAAGAACATGACCTTAGGCGCCTCACTGAAACCTTCCTCATTTCATGAGTCATGTATGCCTATCCTTAGCTCAATATTACTAAAAAGCACCAACAAAGCCTTGAAATACTTAATAGAGAAAGTCTACGACTCATTACCGGCTTACCCACTTAGAGAAGAATTCGTGACCTTTACGACTCCTGTAACATGCCTACATACGCTGACAGGGCATACGCACTCCGTAACTCACATGTACAACGACTGTCCACTTCACGGTACGGGCGACGCATCCTTGAAGCCATTGGCCACAATACCTCGCAGCTGCCACACATAGCCAACACATCAGAACCATGGACCACTCTATCATGAATGGATCCTAATCCACATTCTCAACCGCAAAACAGGCGGAAATCTTAAAAACAACACCAGAAACGGTCTTGCCACCATAATAAATTCACCATCTCCACTGACGCATCTAAACAGAATCTACCACAACTGCGGCGTGGCATATACCGGCATTTACCTTCAATAGCGTTCATTAATTGCCACCAGATACCACCATTAAAGTGGCAGAACTAGAAAGTATCATCCTCTCACTTCGTCACATTGCTCACATCTTTTTCCATGTACGAACTCATACATATTCACACAGATAGTCGGGAACCCTTCCTGGAATGTCGTCTTCAACTATCATACGTTCTACGAGTTACGATCCAAGACATCAAGAGCTTCTTTCATCAAGAGAACATCGACGTTATCATCACGTGGGTGCCCGGCCATGACGGAATCCCCGAAAATGAGGCAGCCCATTAGGCGGCACGTGCATCATTCACAACCGTGATCCAAGCCAGCTGGACGCCTTCGGACTGCTATTATGACCCTGACGAGCACCGGACCGTCATCAAACAGCAGAGGAAAGAATTTCTGGCATCCCTGGTCAACCACACTCCCATTCCCAAGTCCTATTCTCGCTCTCAACAAGCCCGCCTAAGACAGCTAATGACACTTCCGGACCTTTCCCCTGCAAAACGACTACAGTTTTTTCATTCGTCACCTAATCAAGGCATCTGTACCCACTGTGAAATACCGGACACCACTGAACACTTTATTTGGACATTCCCTCGATTTCAAACTAAAACATAGATTCTCCTAGACACCCTTCCTGCTAACTTACGACCAAATTGCTCAAATGATCTGCGTCCATCCTTCCCACCTAAATTTGCGAAGGCAGTGTAGGACACTCTCCTGCCTTTCATATGCCAACCCACTATTTTTTTCTTGCTATTTCCCATCCATACCCGTCGTGAACTTTAACTTAGCGGCACCCCTGAGAGGGTCTGATGCGCTAGCAAGAGACCCCCGGGTGTTTTTTTATACGTTTCAATAAACGTTAAAAGCAAATAACCATATATAAATAAATGAAAACCATAGCGTCACCGGCTAGCGATACCTTAGAAGGGTACACTAACACCTGGCAAGGTATGGTTCGCTTTTCACTTTTCGCCGCCAGCAGGTACTTTAGCTTTTAGGATCGGAGTACCTTAGGACCACACAATGGCCGTCTGCGTCCGTGCGCATAGCATTTTCAATCTGAAATAATGACACACGCACCGGCAGGAATCGAGCCTGGGTCTGGTAGACCAGACAAAGTTAGGGTCATTCGTCTTGCCCATTGGTTTACGACCGTGAGTTAGTACCCGAAATTCAAACGGCTTACTCTCTCGCCTGTAACGGTGCGGAGTACCTTAGGACCTCCCAGTGTCCGTCCGCGTCCATCCGTGCGCATACCACTATCAAGCGAAAATCAAGCGAAATTCGAGTTGAGCCGTCAGTTGCAGCCCGATTTAGGGAATAATCAAGGTGAAACTCGCAGCTCCAATCGAATGACGTTAGGGGCGCAAATCAGATGTCATTCGGGGCGGAACTTGGATGTCATTTCGAGTCCCCGTACTCAGCACCCTCACCATTATCCACGGTGTGGAGGTGCTGCCATTTTTCCTGGGGGTATTTGTATGGGCGTGGCGGACGATAAAGCCTTGCCACAAAAGTTCCCGGCGATCTCGGCCAATGCAAGCGAGGCTTTTGTATCGAGGGTCAATGGATACAGCCACCTCGAAATCACTGTAATGCGGTTACGGAAGACGCCTTTCTACGACCGAATCTACAAGCATGGCCTTGAAGCGGCAGATAAGAGCGGGGTTGCAGTCACTCGTCGTCATGGTATTCCTAAATAGCTTCAAGGCAGCGATGTCCAATCCGACGTATGTAATATGAAAGGTAAAGCCAACACAAACCTCCTGGCGCTCAGACCAGATCCTGTGGCTGTTATCAGCCATGCTCTGAATGACTCCTCTCAGAAAACGTGGGTTGAGGAGTCCGAGCCAAAACCTCACCTCAGACTTTTGCAGCGAGGGGCCCATCACAAGCAAGCTGAAGTGGCTGCTTCACAAGAGCCCTCGTCTGTGGAGGCTCGAATGAGCTTACAACGCCTGACTGCGGTTGCCCGGCGTCATGAGAAGCGTCTGTCAATGCAGCGATGGCTGAGCTGGTGCGAATGGCTTGGCCCATCGGCAGCTACATCATCCATCTGGTGCATCTTTCGGGCGATGGAAAGTGGAGGCCGCACTGCGGAAGGGGTGTCTGACATCGGGCGAGACTACCGACCAATTTGCCCCCGATGTTGCTTGCGTCTTCTACCCTGCCTATGACATCCTTCCAGCCAATAGCCATAGCCAGTTTCCTATATCACACCAAATCAGTTCACCGCCCTCTGACGACGCGGCTCATGAAATTCAATCAGATTTCACCGTGGCTGACGATCTAGCAGCGATTGACCTCGCAAAACATCATACGACTCCGGGACCTGACGGCAGTACATCTGAAGTGTACGAGACCCTAGGATCAACCGGCGCTTAGCCATCTCCTCAACTGCATCAACGAGGGCTGACTCTCTGCCCAAATACCAGTCGGGGCTTTCGCCGATATTGTGCCTATACCGAATCCAGGGAAGCCACTCGACCATCTCCCCAATTTGCGCCTAATTGCCTTGACGTACACGCTTTTCAAAGTTTTGGAGCGCATGCTGGCAGCCCGCCTTCAATGGTGGTTGGAAACCTTCCTATGGTAACACCCGGCCCAGATTGGGTTTAGTCCTCGTCTCGGTACAAAAAATGGCCTTGGCCATTTGTCGTTAATGATGTTGCTAGGCGGTCGTTCACAAAATGTGCGGACAGTCCTTGCCATGGACATCCACAAGACCTACGATAACGTCAGCCACGGGGCTATCCTGGAAACCCTCTGAAGCCTTTGTCTCCCAGACAAGCTGTGCTCTTTCATCCAGACCTTTCTTACTAAAAGATCCTTTTCTATACGAATTGGCGGGGCAAGCTATGGACACTTCACACCAGCTCGCGGAGTACCTCAGAGGTCAGTTATTTCACCCCTCCTTTTTATGATTATGATGTTGCCGCTTCCTGGTATCTGGGCTCTATACGGCCCCTGCATTTCCTCGTGTACGCGGGTGACATAAAGGTATGGACCGTCCACCCAGACTTGCATCGCCAAAACGTGTGCCTTTAACAAGCCTTGACAGACAGGCAGACATGGTGTCGATACGTAGGACTGACACTTTCAGTTGACAAAACGACCATTCTGCCTGTGGCCAATGCTTGGGGCCTTCGCAAACAAGCGATTTCTCGTCGCATACTCCAACTTTCTTACGAACCCGTACGCACTGCGAAATCTTTTCGCTTGCTAGGGTTGGAAATTGCTGCATCTGGGTCGGCTGCCATGTGGCTTCAATCTGCCCGACAAAAAGCAGGACAGATGCTTCCCTTGATTCGAAGCATCTCGCAGATGTCTGGTGGTTCCTGCTCCAAGAAGGCTCGCCTCCTGGTGAGGTCAGTACTGCAGCCTCGACTGGTTTATCAGGCCCGATTCAAGTACATGAGTCAGGCGGAGTGGGCCCGGCTTCAGGATATTAACAGAGCCGCAATACGCACCTTCACCTGTTTCGCTGCAATGACCCCGATAACATCGCTCCAAGCTGAGGCTCAACAGAACACGCTTGACGAACTGGTCGAACAACGTCGCTCAGCCCATATCACGACCAACTTTACTTCGAACCTGCCTAGCCAGCGGCGCTCTAAGGGAGCGCTTGCGCCGAGTCTCGTTTCATGCCCGGCCTCTAGGGGCGCTTTTACGGCCTGTTGCGGCGAGCGGCGGCTACGCTGGGAGTGCGTACTTGAGCGCTAGTAGCAGACATCTGGCGAGGGAATTCGTGTTTAATCAAAGTTCAGTTAATTGTTTTCGGCAATTCCAAATGAATAAGGAGCAGTGTTACAGTGACCACACCTGAACGAATGTTTTGTTTTTCGATTAAGCGTGTTAAGGCGGGGCGGAGCCTTTTGATTGTCTTTCCCGTTGTGAGATCGGCTGCGGTGAACGCGACGCATTTAGCTTCGTGGTCTCATACGCGTCATGAAAGAAAGGAATAACATTACCTCACGTGCCGACAACGAAACCGGCTAGCTAAGCAAACTGTACCGGTTTATACTCGCAGGGGTGGTTATTCCTGATAGTGATGTACATTGGGAAGTTCATAGCATTAACCAAACTTTGGTCATAAAAGCTTCCAAGGAACTCCTTTTGTCATAGTAAATACAACAAAATTGAAGCTTTGTGTTGAAATTCCTCATGAAGTGGAACAGTGTTCTCTTGCTATAAGGTTGCGAAGGAATTATCTATGCTCGGAAACGAAAATGCCAATTCAAGAACCGAAAATTCCAACTACGGTAGTACACGCACTAATAAGCAAAGATGATTTGGTCCCGTCTTTATGAATAATTTGGAAATTGTTTCTTGCCAGTGCATGTGAAGTGCTAGAATGACCTGCTACACTACTAACTCAACAACGATGTAATCTTAATTTTATTTACACGCTAATTTTATTTACATACACAGTGCCACGCTTTACGCACACGATGCCACTGTAGTCCGGATTTCAGAACCCTAATGAACGCTGGTATCGCACAAGCTTTTTCACTTTGGCATTTTTTGTCAAGAGTTCATGTTCGTTCACAATTTTTCACTTCAGTTGGACAATGCAGCACAGTAGTCACACTTTCAGCACTTTTCTGGAGGCTTGTTTTTCCGCAATTATATTTAGTTTGCTACGCTTGGCCGTTTTCTCCGCAGCAAAATTTGTGATAAAGGTTGGCAGAACTTCTACAGCACGAGCTCAACCACTGCCCTTGTATGAGTCTCCATTGAGCCATCGTGGCTGAAAAGCTTGTTTTCCAGTGCAGCTGGTAGCATCGTTTTCACAAACGGTGCCATCGGTTTTTTGTAAGATATCACAAGTTCTGCGAATGCTTGGGCAGTTTTTTCCAGTGCACAGACGAATTCCAGGAACTCAAGCCTCGGATAAAATGGCCCACAAAGGGCCATATTGAAGATCTCCGCAGTGGCAGGTCCAGATGGGCGAGGCGCCTTAAGCCGCTCCACGCAGAGAGAGCAATTAATGTTTTCCTCAACGGTTCTCACACGGAAACATCCAATGAGGCCCAGTGTGCTGGCCTTGATGCCTGGAACTGGATAGCCTATAAAAAGCAGCAATAAATTCTGTGTGAACATGAGAAGTACTCTGTGCTATAAAGGCAACCCACCGCGGCACGTAGGGGGTATTTGTCTCGAACGTCCGTGACGGGGAACGCATGAAACGAAACATTTGTCACCTTACCTTCTTCGGTTCTACAATAAGGTACGCAACAGTATACCATCATGCTCCTTCAAATGAAAAACTCGAATTAGAAGACTGAATAAGCTGTATTTTTCATTTTCGAAACCTCCTGCTTGCATACAGCAGACGCAACTTATATTCCACGCAACGTCTACAAATGCGGGTTTATCCGCGCGTGCGGTTGCAGCGGCGGCCGCGAGGAACTACAGGGCGTAAGTAGCACCACTCCACTCGGCGCGGCGAAAATAATCACTGCGATGGCGGTGCTGGGGCCGCGCTCGCTGGGCAGATCCGAAGTAAAGTTGGTCGTGAGCCATATGCAGAAACGTACTTTTGTAGCAGAAGCAGCGGCCCTAGCTAGTTATATGGGCTGTTCCATACCTGCTTCTCCAGATCGCCCTGTAACCCGCCCGCAATGGCTGTATCATCAGGTTGATTAACAATCGACCACTGACTAGACTCATATTCGATCTACCGGAAATGCATGTGCGAGGTGATCACTACTGGTGGCTGCGACCCAGTACGATGCCGTAGAGGCCTTCTTTGACGCTGGGGCACAGGATGGCGTTTTATCTACTCTGACACCGTGTCTCGCCTATCCTGACCCCTCTAATACTTGCCCCTACCAAACCATCGGCACCCTGCCATCTCTACTGGCTGGTGGAGCTCACAGCCATCCGAGATGGCCTACATGCAATAACGCTGGCCCTACAGCACGCCCCCGTGGGTTACACCCTACATCTTTACACGGCCTCCATGGAGGCGATATGAGATTTACGCCGAGCTTCCAACAATTGTACTATTTCAAGAGACATCCACACACTACTAGGCACGCACCCTTGCCCTCTCAGGCTATTGTGGGTTCGGCGGAATACGCACCCCGCTCACATTGCAGCGGATAGAGCTTGTCACCATAAGTATATTCCTCGGCCGCTGCCAATGTTAACAGCCGGTTCAACAGAAAACTTCCTCCACTGGACGGACAGTCTGCGACGCGCCACACGTGCCCTCATCCCACCGTGTGGAACGGACCACCCCAGTAGGCTTGCTCGCTAGGAAGAGGTTTTGCTGTGCAGACTTGGCGTTGGAGTGGTGCTTCCACCAGCTGTGACCCCGGCGTGGCCACTGTTGAACTTCCTGCGGGAAAGCAGTGGCGGGAAGCGCCATGCTGCTCGCAGCTCAACCACAGAAGCAAACCAAGGGGGCGGGCAGCGGGCATATGCACGTGAGCACACAAAAAAGAAATACGAGAACCAGGAGGTGTTCGATCAGGTCACGCGGGTGTGGGTCTCTTCGCAGTATCTACATTTCTGGTGCCGTAAAATCCGGGAGAAGGCCGGCATCGATCGCACCGATACGTTACCAAGGATGGGGAAGCTGCGCAGGCAGCGAGGCATCCTTCGTTGTTCTAGCACGCGTCTTCTGTCCGCGGCCAACGATACCCTGCGGGAGGGCACTCGACCTTCATTGGGCTACTCATGGGAAATTATCGACGGGCTTCCCTCTAAAGAGTCCGCTCTCACTGAGATGGACAGCCAGATCGCCGACTCTCTTGACGGTGAGGCGTTTGATGAAGTCGTCGCTGGTGCCATAGATTACCGTGAGAATATCGGCAACGCGATGAGAAGGCTTCGGTTCGCCATGAACGCGCTCGCTACGGCTGGTGCTTCTGTCACTGAAGGCAAGCTACAGAGGCTTGCGTGGACTATCAATGAGCCCAGAAACGCCATCGGTGCTGCTCACACGGAGTTCATCAGCGAAAATAACGCCGCTCACGGTAGGCCGCGAGCGCCGGGTCTACGCGTAAATTTGCCAAATCTTCAATTACCCCTCTTTGCCGGTGAGAGCCGTGAGTGGCAGGGGTTTTGGGAGCACTATGAGGCCACCATACACGCTCGCCCCGATCTCCCCGACATTGAAAAGTTCCAGTATTTGAAGACATACCTGGCCGGTGCTACAAAGCGGGCAATCGAAGGTATTCGCTTGACTGAGGCAAATTATAAGATTGCTGTCAAGGTGCTCACCGAACGCTATGGCTGAAAGGATGTCCTTGTCGATGATCACAGAGACAGCCTGCTTTCCATCGAACCAATCGAGTCATCGTCTGAAGTTGCGCGTCTGCGAGACCTCTAGAGCAGATCCAATTCCAGACCGGCTGTTTGGATAGCCTTGGGATGCCGTCTGGAGATTACGCGGTTGTTCTGCACTGGGTGCCGATGCGTTCACTACTAGAGCATCTGGCAATCCTGTACCCAAAGCACACGAAGACCGACACGGCCGGAGCGGACTTTGTAGCAGAATAATGAGAACATAAAGTCAAGGCCATCCTGAAGTCCCTCCAAGTGGAGGTTGCAAGCAGAGAGGAGAGCTGAGTGTCACGCGACAAATACACTTCAATGAAATTGCAAGCTAACCGCAATGTGACACCACCTCAATACCATCCGCCCTAGCACTGGCAGCACGGCCCCCATCCCCAGGTGCCGATCCGTCCGCGGATGCGCAAACTAAGTGCTCCTGCCTTTGCGACATTCCAGGACACGCGACGCGTAATTGTCAGGCCACACTATCAGCGGAGGAAAAGCGGCGATGGCTGTCCAAGAATCATTGCTGTTTCAAGTGCGAGAAGAATTGCCACACTTCCCGTAATTGCCGAGCCGCAGCATGGCTCAGGGGCGCGCACTGCTCAGGGCGCCATATTTCTGCACTGTGCGGCATTTGGGGACGAGCAGCAACGGCCACTCCACGACCACCTACATCTATTGGAGCTGAAAACCGAGAGGTGGAAACAAAACGAGGAAGGCAGGTGACAACAGCTCCTTCAAGCAGCACGTCCTCGTCACCCGTGCTGCTCCAAACTGCCACGGTGGGGACGTCTGGAAACCACGACCGCGTGCCGGTACGAATACTTCTTGATAACAGAAGCCAACGGTCCTTCGTCCGTCAAGACGTGTCACAGCAACTGCTTCTACCCAGCAATGGAACTGAGGATTTGGCAGTGGTCACATTCGGCAAGTGCAACCGCCCACCCCAGTACCAATGCCGAAGGGTGAACATAAGTCTCGGTGGCGGCTTTGAATCAAATGACCTGATCCTCCAAGCTCTGGAAGTGCCAGAGGTCTGTACAGTAAGAGCCCCGGCCATAGAGAGCACCGTTATTGCAATGCTGCGTGACCGGAATTTACCCTTAGCTGACGAGCCCCAACACGATAAACCTAAGGACTCCATGATAAGCGTGTTGATCGGCTCTGACAATTACTGGAGGATTGTAACCAGACGTGTCGAGAACTTCATCGAAACCCTGTTCGCGTGGAGACAACATTCGTTTGGGTCGTTCAAGGAACGTAGACTGACGTCGGCCATCGTCAGACACCACGTACCACCAGTGAAACTGCATTGTTCCTGGCTTGTACCAACGATTGGCGCATGGAGTTCCGACCGGGAGACCGGTCGGACATGTGGCGATTGAACGCCATCGGTATAAGCGACCCTGACAAGGAGCACGACGTCAACAAACACTCGGCGCTCATACAGTTTCGTAGCGCAGTACACAAGAGCGCAGGTGGCCACGTATTACCACTCACGATCAATACACCTGGGCTCACGTCATTTACGAACCGAACTGTAGCCGAATGCATGCTTAAAAGGCAGCTTCAGCGGTTTGAACATCAGCCTGAACTGCTGCAGGAGTACGACGTCGCCATCAGCGAGTACTTCAAGGAAGGCCTTGGTGAGAGAGTAGTACCTTCTGAAACCACCGGACAGACTGCCTACTACCTACCTCATAATGTGGTAGTCGGACGCGAAGCCGTTACTACCAAAGTCCCCGTCGTGTTTGATGCCTCACCGCATGAATATGGGAAACCGTGTTTAAACGAAGTGCTTGATAAGAGCATCAAGCTCAATCCTGATCTCCTACAGCTTCCCCTGCAGTTTACGTGCAGCCCCATCGTTCTTACGGCAGATATCCGGAAGGCCTTCCTCCACATAATCATTCAACCAGAAGACAGAGACGCCCTCCGTTTCCTCTGGATTGACCGATTACCGACCTGTGAACATACCGTCCCGACAATCGTCGAATGGCGCATGACAGGGTTCATTTCAGGGCGTCATCTATCCCGTTCTTGCTCTCAGCCACTCTGCATCACCACCTTGCAATGTGGAACTCAACACACCCGGACATTGCAGCACGACTACAACGGTCATTCTACGTGGACGACTTCGTCATAGGCGCGTCTTCCGAAGAGGAGGCATTGGAGATTTACAGGGAAGTAGATGCCTGTATTAGCCATGCACGAATGGAGCTTTGAGAATGGTGCTTGAATTCACCCTTGCTCTGCACCCAATTCTTGAACGACGGGTTGATATCGTCACCACCACGCAAGGCGTTTTGTCGTACCTTTCAACCCAGCCATCAACGAAGCGAACCGTATTGAAATCTTTCCCCAGGCTGTTCGACCCGTTGGGCTTCATCGCTCTGTTCACGTGAGAGCTAGACTGCTGTTCCAACGGCTCTGGCGATGGGGCATCGCTTGGGACGAGTCGCTCCCACCAGACATCGGGGACGTGTGGACGGAATGGCTATCAGAGCTCCCGGTCCTATCTGCCCTGCGCGTTCCACGTTGTTTGTTAATGGCATCGCAAAGTCATGATAGTGCGGCGATACATTTGTTCGCTGATGCCAGCCCTCATGCATATGGCGTCACAGTGTTCGTACGTCACCCTGTAGGCGATGGAAGCTTTACCTTTCGGCTACATATGAGCAAGACTCGCATTGCACCACTAAAAGGTGGTTTCTCTACTGCGTTTAGAACTTCTCGCATGCCCTCTAGCAGCGAGGTTCTGGCAGTACATTCGTAAAATGCCAGAGTTCTCATTCTGCATTTGATAATAACGTGCGCAGCATATTTGGACGGGGAACACGGACAGTGAAAAAGACAAAACCATAGGATGGTGCGCACACTAGCAACAGGCTTATTGATTTGGTTTGATATGGTTTTGTCTTTTTCACTGTCTGTGTTCCCCGTCCAAATATGCACCGCACGTTATTACTGAATTCAAGACTGTACCAACTAGCCCCTAAACATGGCTTTATTAACTTCTCATCCTGTGTTACCTACTTTTGTACCTACTCAACAACAGCATTGCATTCGGTTGCTGGCGACGAAAATCGCTGGGAGGCTTTTGTGAGGAACCGTGTTCGTGAAATTCAGCAGTTGACCGAAGGTTTCACCTGGCGGCACTGTTTGAGTGCGGACAATCCGGCGGACCTTTTGGTGCCAAGAGTAGCAGCAGTAGTTCTCACACGAAAACCGACGTGGTGGATTGGACTTCTGTGGTTGGTGGAACCAGAACGCAACTGGCCTTCGACCTCTGGCGCTGCGACAACAGTGAGTGAGCTGACCACCGAACTTGCGTCCGTGTGCTCAACCGCAATTTCGCAGCAATCTGAACGTCCAGCCACACCACTATTGGACATCAAGAACTAAGGATCGCTCTCCAGACTCCTTAGAGTGACGGCATATATTTTGGGGTTTGTTTTCAACGCTACACGAAGGCAACCAACTTTTTCTCGTCCACTGACGTCACTTGCACTAGATCAAGTTGAGCGGTATTGGCTCCAGCTGGTTCGAAAACCGCCTTCAAACCAGAGAACGCCGCAGGTCAAGCTGGCCAGCCGTTGCCATCATGCTCCAGCGTACTGCCCCTACGGCCTGGATGGCTAGCTTAGAGTTGGAGGGCGCTTACAGGAACTTGATTGGTCAAAGGAAGTTAAGCATCCAATCCTCTTGCCAAGTAACCACGTGTTTACGCGACTCTTGGTAGCCGCGACATATGTCCGTGTTCTGCACGCCGGAGTTCAAGTTACGCTTCTGGACCTTCGGTCAAGCCTTTGGATCTTAAAAAGAAGCCCAATCGTCAGGAAGGTGCTCCTTTCGTGCTTACGGTGTCGCAGTCGACGTTTACTTCCCGCGTCTGTCCCGGTGTCACCATTACCAAAAACCGCATAGCAGAGACGTCACCGTTTGACGTCGTGGGAGTAGACTTCTACGCAACAGTCTGCGAAGCTGTATATTGCCGTTTTCTTCTGTACCGGGACGCGAGCAGATCATTTAGAAATACTTTCAGACATGACAGCACGAGCATTCATCCTTGCCTTTCGTCGTTTTACGTCCAGATGAGCCATCCCGTCTACAATATATTCTGATAACGCCAAGGCTTTCCGCAGCTGTTCGAAACAGTTGCGCTCGCTGCTCACGAACACCGTCCAGGACCACGCAAGTGCTCCGTGCATCAACTGGAAATCCATCGCTCAACGAGCTCTATGGTGGGGTGGCTTCTGAGGGCGCATCATCCGGTCAGTCAAGGATGCGTTGAAGCGCTACGTTAGACGAAGCAGCCTGAGTTACGAAGAGCTGATCACTGTACTGGGCGATGTAGAAGCGATTCTCAACTACCGCCCTCTAACGAAACTGTGCGAGGATTGCGATGATGCAGTTTCACTGACACCATCGGACTTTTTAATCGGAAGCGCACTGTGGGACTAACACCACGGATATGCCGACTCTGTGCCTAGCTCCGACCGCATGACTTGCGACGAAGGGTGAAATACAGAGATGAGCTTCTGCGCCGACTATGGAAGTGTTGGAAGGAAGAATATTTGCTTCTTGTACGCTCCGCTCATCACTTCCCACCTTCGACATCATCCCGACTACGTGTTGGCGACTTGGTGTTTGTTAAGGACGACAACGTGCCGGTGCTGCAATGTAAGCTCGGCAGAGTGGTTGAGGCGTTAACTGGTAGGGACGGCATCGACAGATACTGTACAGTCACCTTCCCAAACGGCCAGCAAGTTCGGCGGGCTGCTCAGCGGTTATACCCCTTGGAGGTGGACGACCACTCCGCGGCACCAGGAGGAGGTTGAATTTCCCCCGGGAAAGCAATGGCGGGAAGCGCCAAGCGCCTCGCAGCTCAACCAGAGAAGAGGACGTAGAGGGCGGGAAGCGGGGTATGCGCGTGAGCACGCAAAAAAAAAAACTAGAACCAGGAGGTGCTCGATCAGGTAACGCGGGCGTCAGTCCCTTTTCTGTCTCAAGAGCCACCACGCTTACATGCCGCGTTCGATGACACGTGCCCCGATCTCCACAGCTCCTGCCGAACAAGCTGATGCGGACCATCTAGTTTGGGCGTGCCGTTCACAGGACTCAGCCAGAAAGTGACACCTGAGAGGCACAGGCCTCCACCCTGGAAGACCCCCGACCTCCAGCGGTGGCTCTGGGGACCCCACCACCGCTCCCTTCTTGACTTTCTTTGAGAGACTGGTGCGTATTTCTACATGTAAATAGGCTATTTTTATGCCAATGGGCATTCTATCGGAAATACAAACAATTAAAGCAACTGGTGCGAAGAGATTGGCCTTGGAGCGTTAGTGACATTTTCTGATTCGACATGTGCGTTTTCAAAAGTCAGACGAGAGCGCATCACCATATGCATTCACACATTTGCCTTGGGTGAGTACTTGAGTTCATGCATTTTTTTTTCTTTCTGCAGGGCGTCGCTTTACCACGGTGAAGTACTCCCAGAACTGCCGCCTTCAGTTGTTCGAAGACCTGACAACTAGCAACGCTGTAAATGAGGAAATTGTTTTTACCTACAAGCACCTCTGTTCAGCTTGATCCGGGCGAGTTCGTACATAATGCTTGAGGGCAGAGTCGGCACGGAGTGATTTTATGAGCTGGAGCAACGCTTAACCCAAATATCGTCTCCTCTTGCTTCGGTGTGAGGTAATTTAATAACAAATGCTGCATTTCTTTCAAGTGGGGCACTTAGGTCACCCACATTTTTTTCAACTGTTCTTCTTCAGCGCTTTTAAGGTATTCAACGCTAAAGTAAAATCTGATGAACGACTATACGTGATCCTTCTGTTGTGCCCGTTTTCTCGCACCGTGACCACCCTCAAACATCAAGTAGGTCGGTTGGTCTAAATCACTGGCTCGCTCGTCATAACGATGTCAAACTGTGTTGGCACTCGCCGAGAAAATAAGATAGCTGATGTAGCTTGGGCAGCATCTTCATGATGAACAGGCGATCACGGTGAACATCAAACGTAACGATTTAATAAAAAATGCGTGCTTCATGGTTAAAATAACTCCTAAACTTTGATATAGACTGCTCACTTTTGTTTCAAAAAATGCGAGTGACAAATATTAAAAGCCTCACTAAACGCTGGTATTGAGAAGTAGCAAGACATGACGATGTGGGACACACAAAAAAGCTCATGTTCCTGAATGCTTTTGTTCAGGATCAGTGTAGGAAATGGTGTTTAATGTTTGCTGCACCAGTCCGACCTCCCCCAGCCTCAGCAGCACGGCTTCGCCTTGGAACAAAACACGACAACCACCTTATTTATATGCGAAACCGAGTGCAGTACTGACAATCGACACCCGGGTCAAGACATGAAGATGGTAGTAACGCCCCATTAATAATCTCAACACAACTTATTGGTACAAGCCACAAGCGGATCTCGCCGTTTAAAATGCGAGTGGCTCTGTCGGTTTGCTGTGTGGGCATGTTCATCCTAGCGTTTATACGGGCAGTTCCGTATTATTAAAAAAGGTTCTTAAACCTGGAAACAGTTTTTTAAAGTGGCTGTTTAGAGAGACAACGGAAAGCCAGCCGTCAAGAACGCTATGAACGGCACAAGGGAAGTACTGAGTGTATTGGTGGCGCGGAAATAAAATTAGTGTTTCAAATATAGAAAATAAAGAAAGTATAAAAAAAAGGTCCGAGGGTGACAACGAAACCAAGACTTCGGTATTATCAGAAGGATGATTTAGCAACTTGGCCCTATGGGCGGCTGTATACTCCGTCACTTTCTCTGGTATTTATGCAATGAAAGTGTATAGTACGCTTGCAGCAAAGCTCATCTATATAGCTCCTTTGGAGGTTTAGATACATTACATCTAGGTTGGAGAATTTTCCAGCGCACCCTATGCTTAGTATCAAGGTCACCACCCCTAAATTCTGCCATTACATCTCTCATCGGAAAATTTGTCTAATAAAAAGCCTATGTTGAGGGACTCCACAAAGTTGCCAAATTGATGACGACTACAGTAATACTGTAACGAAAAATTTAAGTCAAGTACAATGTGTAAACGGAGATGGTATAGCTTTGAGACCGACCAAAACTGTATTCTACAAGAGATTTCTAGTCCTCAAATTATGCAGAAATATTTCTTTTTAAGTAACCTTCGCATATTCATATATGAACATACCCAATCATCCGAACTGCTGCTCATAATAAAGTAACAGGTCGAGTAACACAGCATGGTTGTATATTGTAAATGAAGAGCATTTCAGTAACTCACGATGTCACCCGCGTTGGCGTCCGTAGTCCGCGTCCGCATCGCTCCCCCTACACTATATAAAAAAATAATACTTGCCAGCGCCAGGTTTCGATCCTACGACTCTGCGGGCGGAACGCAAGGTGCACGGTACTCTACCAACTGAGCCACAAAGCCGACACAGAACGGAAGGTTACGAACGTGCCTTATATCCTTGACTCATTCAACCGTCGGCCAGAGGTGCGCCCTCTCCCCCGCGTCCTCCTCGCCTTCTCTCCGCTCGCAACGCCCTCTCTCGCCGCGTTCGGTTCGGGCGCACAACAGGTGGGGACGTGCGCAACACCCTCTCGCCGCGTTAGGTTCGCGCGCAAGAACAGGTGGGCGCTCGCATCGCGCTCTCTCGCCGCGGTCGGTTCGCGCTTAAACCACATATGTCGTTCGCGCGCGCTGCGGTCGCTAACATCTGTGGCGTGATCGTGACGTCAGCATCACGCGTTCGCGTGGTGGCGATTTCGGCGCTATAACACTCTCTCGCGAGGGGCATTGGATTGGATTGGCTTGGATTGGCCTGGATTGGCTTGGATTGGCTTGGCTTGGCTTGGCTTTGGATTGGATTAAAGTGGATTGTGTTGGATTGTGTGGCGTCATAGCCGCGCCACGTTGCGTCATAGCCGCTCAACGTTGCGTCATAGCCGTGGCAGGGCGTTCACGGCACGTTTCACCATCGACTTCATCGACAATGTCTACGCTGGAAGACAACAATTACAATAACAACAACGAATACGTAATCCATACGACTTGCAGGCGCGCCCCCCCGCAGAAATGCCCTGCATTTAATCGTGCCCCTCGTGAGGGGGATGTTTTTTTTCAGCTTTGCTTTCAGCTGCCTTCATAGCGTGGATTGGAGCACTTTTTTTGTACCCGTTTCTAGGGCACGCGGGTTTTATTATAAAGGGAAAACAGAAGTTAAAAAAGTTAAACCAACCATTACTAAGCATATTTAGTTGAGCAGATATAGCATATGGCTGTTGCGCCAAAACGTGAATAGAAGAAAATACTGAAGAACCTCCAGTCTTCGGTCAACGGACAAAAATACTTGCGTTTTCCTGCATGAACTTTTGTAGAAATTGACTATTGGATTGCAAACAATGCCCCAGAATTTTTATTACGGTCATCAGAACATTAGGAAGAATCCTTTAACAAAGTTATTTATACGTGGAACATTCCCACCGTCGTCGATGTATTCTTAGTTGATGGAATCCAAATAAGTCTAGTTATATTGAGAACAGCAGTATAGCTCGCCTGAAGCGGACCAATTACATACTGTTGGCATTTGTGTAAGAATAATAAATTTGCTTTTAATAGGCCTAAACACAAAGACGGCCGATTTTTACTAAGCCTGTTTAACGAAATCCGTGCAACTACTTCCGGACAAAACGGTCTACCTTATCAGACAAATTACTGCATAAAACAGGGATTGCTTGCTATTAACATTTCGAAATTCTCACGAAAGTCGTGTCAGAGAAAACATGTCAGATGTATTCCCCTTCTTTGGTTGTGATCTCGACGAAGCGGAAAAATGCCTGCAGTGGGAATTTCCAATACTTTCAAAGTTTTTTGTGTTTTTTTATAAATGTGTGTCACCATATTTGCAAAGTCAATGTGAAGCGGTGAGATGAACGCAGCAAGCGAGGAATCAAAGCTCTCCACGTGATTTGACAATCCAAGACCTCGTGCTCAAAAACCATGTTGATATCAGTGAAAATAGTTGGCCTGAATATCCCTGGGGATCGCACTTTACAGTACTGAATTTGCACTTATGAATTCATGGTGATGTTGACCCAGTTGTTTTACGGGATTTGTTTCCTTCAATTCACGTTCATTAATGATCTTACATCATTTTTTATCTTACTCAATTAATGAAGGAAAGTTTTTTTGGCGAAATTGACATTAACCCAGCACTCAACAAAAGTTAGTAACTGCAAGCGCAAACTTTGACTCGGAATTTGTTCCATAGTTCACTTAAACAAACATCAATTTCCAGCGAAATGCAGCAGTCCGGAAAGTTGCTGGGGCCGACATCGCCGATGAATTGTGATCAACATTGTTTCATCCCCTTTGTGCCCCTCGTGCAGTGTGACTGGTGACATTGATCACTTCATTATGAACTGCTCCAAAACAAACCCTGAGCGGACGAACTTTTTTCGTGATCTCCAGAAGTTAGGAGTGCCCCATGCTACATCGGAGGACATTATTTTTCCTAGGGACCACTGGATTGTGCGAAGAGATGTGTTTCATCTCCTACTCGGATTCTTGCAGTCCACAGGACTAAGTGAGGTGTGGTGACATTGAGTGTCTGTTATTTTAGGACTAAGTGATGTGTTATGACTTTGAGAGATTTGATATGGCATTGGGGATGATTAGGCGGAGCAATTGCCGGCAGCTATGCAAGGCGAAGTCCGCCTTATTCAACAATACTTACTACTACTACTACTACTATCTGTTTCTAAGGTATTCAGTGGCACAGGACCCTTAGTTCTCTTGTGTCGACAAAAAGCGGAAACGAAGGTGTTGGGCTCTTGCAATGTATTCGTCCTCAAATAAATATATTTCCGCGGTACGCTATCCCCCTGCCACAACAACCAGAAGAAACCGATACCAAGGACATCTAAGCACCTATAATGCGTTGTGAATGTGAACGAATGTGCCCGTTTGAACGCCAGTGATTGCTCCATTGAGTTTTGCGCTTGGAGCAGCATTTTAGTGTTTTTCCGCACGGAATCCCCGCCGTACTAGCGGGCACAGCTACCTTTGGCTACTTCCGAGGTTGCAGGAGCTGTCAATATGCTTCAAACTTCAAACAGAACAGCGGTACTGCACGTGCTGCTGGGCCGAGTAGCCTGGGTCATTGGTGACTAGCGGCACACAGAGAGGCGGGTATGTGCTGCTCGGTCTGTGGAAACCTCTGGAATTATCGGACTGGCGCGAAACGTAAAACACGGCGTACAGGTTAACCACACACCCGTGCGTGTATCTGCTATCGACCTTGTTTTAAATGCAGAGCATTTCAGTAACTCACGATGTCACCCGCGTTGGCGTCTGTAGTCCGCGTCCGCATCGCTCCCCCTACACTATATAAAAAAATAATACTTGCCGGCGCCAGGTTT
This sequence comes from Haemaphysalis longicornis, assembly GCA_013339765.2. Classification (NCBI taxonomy): domain Eukaryota; kingdom Metazoa; phylum Arthropoda; class Arachnida; order Ixodida; family Ixodidae; genus Haemaphysalis; species Haemaphysalis longicornis. Next base: position 20,842 of record JABSTR010002989.1, on the reverse strand, counting down.
CGATCCTACGACTCTGCGGGCGGAACGCAAGGTGCACGGTACTCTACCAACTGAGCCACAAAGCCGACACAGAACGGAAGGTTACGAACGTGCCTTACATCCTTGACTCATTCAACCGTCGGCCAGAGGTGCGCCCTCTCCCCCGCGTTCCTCCTCGCCTTCTCTCCGCTCGCAACGCCCTCTCTCGCCGCGTTCGGTTCGGGCGCACAACAGGTGGGGACGTGCGCAACACCCTCTCTCGCCGCGTTAGGTTCGCGCGCAAGAACAGGTGGGGCGCTCGCATCGCGCTCTCTCACCGCGGTCGGTTCGCGCTTAAACCACATATGTCGTTCGCGCGCGCTGCGGTCGCTAACATCTGTGGCGTGATCGTGACGTCAGCATCACGCGTTCGCGTGGTGGCGATTTCGGCGCTATAAACACTCTCTCGCGAGGGGCATTGGATTGGATTCGATTGGATTGGCTTGGATTGGCTTGGATTTGGATTGGATTGGATTAAAGTGGATTGTGTTGGATTGTGTTGCGTCATAGCCGCGCCACGTTGCGTCATAGCCGCTCCACGTTGCGTCATAGCCGCGGCAGGGGGTTCACGGCACGTTTCACCATCGACTTCATCGACCATGTCTACGCTGGAAGACAACAATTACAACAACAACAACCAATACGTAATCCATATGACTTGCAGGCGCGCCCCCCCGCAGAAATGCTCTGCATTTGATCGTGCCCCTCGCGAGGGGGATGTTTTTTTCTTAACGTTGTGTTACAACAATGTTGAGCTAAATATGTTCAAAGTAGCTTGAAAATCTATTCGCGCCAAGCAGGTTTTACGTGTTAACGTCACATTAGAGCTCAAATCGTAACGTTAGGCTTAATGTTAAGCAAATGCCGCGAGAGTGTTGGTAATTACACTTCTGGGGGTACGCTGTTTCAGACGCCGAATGCCGGACGCCACCGGTTGCTGGAATCAGCAATCACCTGAATGGTCACCTGATGTTCTGGTATAACGTGGCTGGTCTATAGGGGGCCATGCACACAAAACCCAAGTTTGGTTCATTCGAAAGAATGTGTCGTTAGGGTCATACTGACACCACTTTTAACGCACACTACGCTAAATAAAGTATATAATTAGGAAAAAAGGGAAAGGCCATGCGCCCTACTAGCTCTTTTCCCGCTACAGAAGGTATGATGTCACGCCCATCTGTACGATTGGGTGATGCCACCAAAAGCAAACGCAAATTAGGTAGGCCTTATAGGTTGCAAATGCGTCATTTGCGTTTAAATGTAATGCATATTCATTTTACAGCAGTGAGAATGGTGCGGTAAACAATGAAAGTCACGAAAATAAATTGTAAACATAGAAGTACCGGTACGCACTGCTGTCGGTATACTGGACGCACTATGCTTGTTTTAGCGGCACAGCAGTACGTCACTTTGGAGTGTCGTCTTACTCGACACTAGCCAATTTGCGTAACAACCATTGTCTTACGGAACCCTGTTTGTCGAGCATACCCAATGTTTCCCCAAACAATTAGTTTCTACCTTAACAAAAACAAGCCAGGTGCAAATACGGTAAAAAAATAGCAGTGGCTTAGCTCGGTTATGCCGGATATACGTAGCGTGAGCTAAGGTTCATCTGGTTATTCTTAGCTTTCCTGGTTGTCTAGTATTAGCTTGATTATCATGCTTACTGCTGCTTCAATGGCACAAACACAGTATACGCATTATGTGACACATGTATATTTACGAAGCGGCTCCGGCGCAGCGTCACCAATCGCCCCAGATCTAAGCTGGTTCCACAGGTGCACGCCGGTGTTTCTGCGACGCACGAGACATTGGTTGTACACCCGACCCCCCTCGCATGATCATCAAGTGGACCGGGCCACCACGTGCGGAACGAAGGTTGCCAAAGACGCGGGGCGCGTGGGGTGTTTGAGAGGCGCCGGGCGGCGAGCAATGTTCGGTGCGCCATGTGACGTCACTGCTCCTCGCGCATGTGCAGCCCGGTTCTCCAGGAGCCACGCGATACTGCTCAACCTCGGCCAGTGTAGCTCACGCTACAAAACAAAGCAACGGAGCACAACGGTCTGTGGCTTTGTATGGTAGCGCCATCTGAGACGGCTGATAGTAAACAAGGCTGCAGAGCCTAATGACGCACTCGAAGTTCATTTGAACACCCGCCCTCATGACTGCATGACAGAGGTCACGAAAACACACAATTTGGTGCGAGAATCAAACTTTTAACGTAGATTGAATTGTTTCTCTGTGAATACGTCATCTTTGCGGCGCGACAAGCACCGGGGGAACTATAGAACACAAAATCTTTCGAATAAAACAAACGTGTATTTTTTCTGCATGGACTGTTTAAAGAGGCGGGCTTTTGCTGGGCTGGCTAAGAGGAAAAGTTTCCCTGTGTGATTTTGTCTCTGAGTCCACCGAATAAGGCAGAAATATTACTGCTAGTCTTGCTCACTAGACGTTTGCTGACATACTAGGCATTGGCGTGTGAGTGAATGATGGATAAAGGTGAGAATAGATTGGTTGCAAGTAGTATAGTGAGGGTGAGGAGAAATGAAATGAAACAAGCAAAGGGGACACACTCGGTCTTGTCGGGAGTGTTTGAGGGGCGGAGAACACGTACTAATCGGAGGGGAAGGAGTGTGAGGGAAGTAGGGTATGATGGGGAGTAATAGGTGGAGAGGGGTTGGCGTGGATAAGAAGAAAGGGCAAAGGTGATGCTATTTGGAAAAGGGAGGGGAACAGACAGTGCAAAGGAAGCGAATAGGGAGGAGGGAGAGGAGGAACTTCTAAATCAATGTACTTCCTGCTTCAGCACCGGCCACGCACATAAACGGATTTGAAACGCCTTTTATCTAGTGACGATATTTTTCTTACTTATTTTGCATAGTACTAACGAAACGCTTTAATACACACCTCTATCGATATTACTGCTTATATGATTTGTTTTATTCCATGATAATGTATATTTTTCTTCCCAGTTATTTGTATGAAGGGTAAATGCACGAGTAAAATAAAGCCGAACAAAAGCATCAGATGCAATGTCAGTGTCTTACATGACTTTGACAGCAAAGCGACCTGCAGCCCTTGTTTACAGGCTTCATCTCCGAATAACTCATCCACCTAATTATTTTCACTAATGTTTGCCCAGAAAACAATCAACGGAGCTTCGAAAAACCACTTTCTGCTTTACGTATATGACTGTGCACTTTAAATTCGTAGCATTCTTTGCCGGCTACTTCCACAGCCATGACCTCAGGACATCTTGCATTTGCCCAACAACGCCGATTTTGAGGGAGCAACGCCTGCGATCGCTACAATAGCGTAAATCAACATAAGTGGTTCGACAGAAGTTGACAAACCCAAAGAGAGGAAATTAATAAAAATAAATTTTTGGCAAAAATGATCAGGCAAAATCAAAGGTATGCATCTCATACATCTGCCCCAACACCGAAAATAATCATAAAAATGTCCGCAAAGGAATGTTAACAATACCACTAAAAACTAGCGAAAATGGCGAACATTTAACGCCTTCAATTTCCACAAAAATTCAGATTTCGTGGAAGTAATTCTATTAATCGTTTTAATAGTGCAAATGTAGATGACAGAATTACGAAACACCGAAAAAAAATGGGAAAAGGGAAATTTTGACAAAAATCACCTAAAAAAAAGTGCTCCAATCCACGCTATGAAGGCAGCTGAAAGCAAAGCTGAAAAAAACATCCCCCTCGCGAGGGGCACGATCAAATGCAGAGCATTTCTGCGGGAGGGCGCGCCTGCAAGTCGTATGGATTACGTATTGGTTGTTGTTGTTGTAATTGTTGTCTTCCAGCCAGTGATGCCAATTTAGCGGATTTTCCGCTAAATGTGGCGGATTTCATTTTATTCTGACGGGGAAAAATTAGTCTAGCGGCTAGTGGATTTTTTGACGGGCCATTTTTATACATAGCGGATTTCTGGCGGATACCTCACGCAGTGCACCGATTCAAAATCGCCCTGCAAGAAACCATTTCCGTGTCCTCTAAAAATGCAGAAATTGCTTAACTTCAGGTGTTAGGAGGGCTCCTGTTCACTTGCTCCGCCTATCTCAGACAAAAAAATCCGTGAGGTTTCAAAACGTCTCTGAGACAATCGAAAAAATTCAAAACCAGTAGAGCAAAATCACCCTCCTGGACTGGAATCAAATATCGTCCACGCAGTCGTTCTGGTGTGAAGTTCACTTCTATAAGGACGCCTGCGGCGAAAACCAATTCGCCGAGCTGGCCGGATTTGCCATGTTGATGCTCGGGCTGCCGTATTCAAATGCCGAAGTAGAGATGAGGTTTAGTCAGGTTAACATAGTAAAATCCAAGATGAGGAACAAGCCGAAGCCCGAAACAAGAAACTCCATCCTCGTCGTAAGAGCGGACTGAAGTGACACCAGAAAAGTTGTTTTGATTACGAACTTCCCGCAGCAGTTGTTAGTGCGATCGGGACATCTGCAACGTATGTGCAACCAAGTCACCTTTCTGGTCCCTCAACGAGTACCAGCGGTCCTGTGGAGATGGTGTCAGACGACGACAGCGGCGACGAAGACCTCGATGTGTTTTTCGTTGACCTGTGATTTCTTTTTATTCTTTTTCATCAGTGTGAACATTTATTACTTTGAGCCTCTTCTGAGATGAGGTTGACCAATGACGAACACCGCAGCCCTGAAACCTGAAGGGTTCTGTTAGACTCCTTGGAAGACTCTTTTATATATTATTTCAGCTCTCGTAGTTTTGGGGAGCTTTTAAGAATGATAAAGGTATTTATCATACGAAATTGCACTGTTATTTTAAATAAAATAGGCCCTAGCGGGAAATTTAGCGGATATGTTTTAGAATCTGGCGGATTTCTCATTGCTTTTTAGCGGATGTCTGACGCCCAGCGATGGCAACACTGCTTCCAGCATCGACATTCTCGATGAAGTCGATGGTGAAACGTGCCGTGAACCCCCTGCCGCGGCTATGACGCAACGTGGAGCGGCTATGACGCAACGTGGCGCGGCTATGACGCAACACAATCCAACACAATCCACTTTAATCCAATCCAATCCAAATCCAAGCCAATCCAAGCCAATCCAATCGAATCGAATCCAATGCCCCTCGCGAGAGAGTGTTATCGCGCCGAAATCGCCACCACGCGAACGCGTGATGCTGACGTCACGATCACGCCACAGATGTTAGCGACCGCAGCGCGCGCGAACGACATATGTGGTTTAAGCGCGAACCGACCGCGGCGAGAGAGCGCGATGCGAGCGCCCACCTGTTCTTGCGCGCGAACCTAACGCGGCGAGAGAGGGTGTTGCGCACGTCCCCACCTGTTGTGCGCCCGAACCGAACGCGGCGAGAGAGGGCGTTGCGAGCGGAGAGAAGGCGAGGAGGACGCGGGGGAGAGGGCGCACCTCTGGCCGACGGTTGAATGAGTCAAGGATGTAAGGCACGTTCGTAACCTTCCGTTCTGTGTCGGCTTTGTGGCTCAGTTGGTAGAGCACCGTGCACCTTGCGTTCCGCCCGCAGAGTCGTAGGATCGAAACCTGGCGCGGGCAAGTATTATTTTTTTATATAGTGTAGGGGGAGCGATGCGGACGCGGACTACGGACGCCAACGCGGGTGACATCGTGAGTTACTGAAATGCTCTGCATTTAAAAGACACCCACAACAATTTCCCATGCGACGTCATTTGAATTCACACACGTGGCTCCACAAACAGTGAAACCAGATACTCTGCCTGCAGTTACCTAGAATTCGCAGGGGCAGCGTCCGGAATGCACGAGCGCCGGCCATGGCCGGGCAAGACCGGCGGACGCCGCCGCTGTAGCCGGGCCGTGAGAAAGAAAGGGAGAGGAGCGTAACCTCGTCCGGAATCGCACATGTGGTACGCCTGAAACCGTATCGCGATCGGGGACGCGGTGACGGCTTTGTTTCTGGGCTCGGATTTTACTCGGCTGGCGCTTGCTGACGTCTAGCTACATCGTTCTCAGTTTCCTGTTCCGGTTTCCCAGCGAACAATATCGATTAGGTTGCATGCAGAGCAGAACAATAATCTGCAATTGCTCATTTGCTTCAACTTTACCGACATTCCCCTGGGCACGCATGAGACAGCTGCCATTGTTTCTGCGCATAACCATCTGGGCGACAGCAGTTAAACAGCTTGTGTGAAGACGAGGAAGCCGAGCAGGGGTAATGAGAGAAAAACTAGGAGCTACAGAGTTCGGATTAGGCTAGCCGCTGCTGCGGGCTTGTTGACACGCCTGTGTAAGGTTTCTGCAAATACTGTTGTTTCTACGATGACAGTATATTATCGCGAGGGTAGTGCTAGCACATGATGAACAAGAATTTCTTTTCCCTTAGAGTGAGTCGAAATCACTGTAAAGCTAGATGTCCAACGAAGGCACTTGTAATGCCCAACAAAGCGTTTTATCGTTTCGTATTGTTGTATTATTGGCTGCACTGAGAAGTGTGTTTTTCAAAGTCGAGTTGATTTGAAACGCCGTGTTGTTCAACAATAATATTATCCCTTAAAAAACTTTAAGCAATTGCAACATTAATTGTTTTCCGAATCTGCAAAGAGAGACGATGAAGATATTTATAGAAAATCCAAGATAATCCCCTATGTTTAGTACAAATACTACAAAATTCAGTATTCCACATCAAGTAGCAGCCAAAGAAATTGGTAAATATTTTTCGGCGCTCGATTACAGAACTGGAGTGCAATCGCAATAAACAGAAGGTGAATGATACAAAAAATGTGCCCACCGGGGGCGCTACGCCAGAAGGCCCGATATAACACCCTCCCGTGTTTCAAGTGGTTCAAGTTAACAAAGTAGGGATAATAGAGCATCGAATAAGCTCTAGCGAATAAGCTCTAGGGGCGCACTTGGCATTAGCATGCCCAGTTGAGGCCGCTCAAGTTGAAAAAGCATGGCGGTTGTAAACATTTGCCTGCAGCGCCGTCTAGAATCTAGTTACAATAATCATTCCCTCTCGCCATGGCCTCCGAGACCACACCGCGCGCATTTTGTGTCGGTCTTCCCAAACGGGCGGAGAGAGCGTAACATAAAAAGGGGGCATGGCTGCGTTTTTCGCCGCACCGAGGCGCTCACCGCCTATGCATCAAATATTCCGCTGCAGCTTGGTGCAAGTGAGGACACGGATGTTTTTGTAGCTTGAAGTGGACTTGATTCGAGCAGCCAGGTTTAAAATCACAGGTACAAGACAATAACCAATACCTTATTATGGATAACTTAGTAATATGAGGCGCGCAAGTACGAAGCTTGATCAGCAATCACCCGCAGTGTGTTCTAGCGCTCTCTTCTGTGGCTTTCCGTCCTCAGTTTTTATTGTTTTAGATTTGTGAATGTATATTTACATGCGTGGTCACTGAAAAACCACTCAATTCGTTATCCAACGTTATCTGCAAGAGTGGGTACTTGCATAAACATCTGTAGGATAAATACAATATTAAGATCGTATCCGATTGGTATGCATGTCACGATAGATTTCTTGCTTCGGCTCTTGAAGGCTGGCTTAGAAAATCGGAAGCATGCAAGTCCGACACAAACCAACCATGGTACATTCAAACAACACGGTTTGTTGCAATGCGGTGACATTGAGTATTTGAGAGGTTTCAGTAAGCGCTTTTTGATCTAATATAGCCCATATGCGCGGCAGTTAAAAAAAGCTAATCATGGTCTGCAAAAACTACACGCTGCATAGCATACGTAGCTGCATAATGATCGCTTGACGGGAGGTTTATTTGTCTGTGTTTGAATATTGACAATGCTTTTTCCTTGTATACTTGTACCCACACAAGGCTCAGCTAGATTAATGGTTTCATATAAATTGAAATAAATGTGCTAACTTTATTATTTTTTTATTAGATGCGACGCTGCGAGCATCTCTTGTCGGCGGCCCTGTCCTTCCTTTGTGCGTGTGGAGTCCATCCCAAGCAACATAAATAGCCCGCCGATAGCACCACTCCCACAGTGCAGCGCAAGGACAGATGAATCGGAGTTGTTTAAATTGCCAAAGCTAGAGCTTATGAAATTTGACGGGAATATGCTTGAGCGGAAAAGATTTTGGACACAATACAAGTCATCAGTTCACGACAGGCCTAGCATGAACAAAGCTCAAAAGTTCAACTATTTGATGGCGTCATTAGACGGAAAGGCAGCTGCTGAAATAGAAGGATTACAGTTTTGCGCGGAAAAGAACTACGATCATGCAGTCCAATTGCTATTGGAAGCTTATGGAAGACGCGAAAAATCAATGGATCTTCACATGAACGAGCTGCTAAACATTCGAAAAGCGAAATCATAAAGGATATTAAAGATCTTCGACGGCTGTTCCAGGCGGTACAAGTGAACATGCTCGCCCTTGAATCCGTAGATGTAAAACCCGAGTGCTATGCACCAATGCTAATACCAGTGTTGAAGAGGGCTATTCCAGCAGAACTGTCAGTATAGTTCAAGTTGAAGGAGTTGTCGCAGAACATACGGAACAGGGAAGGGGAAGAAAGACAGCAAAACGAGTCAACAGGAAAAAAAAGTGCAGAAGCACTAACCCGGTTGCTTGAATTCCTTCGGCATCAAGTAAACTTACGAAAGGAGACAGAAAAGGAGCAAACAATGGTCTCTGGAAAACAGTCAAAAGAAAGCACGAGACAGTTTCGAACGACAACAAATTTTTACAGCTCATCCGAAAGAGTGTGCGTATTTTGCAAACAGAACAACCACACGACTGAGGATTTACGGCGCAATATGCAAATGGAAGAGAAAAAGGCAGACTAACAGCTTTACCGGGCATGTTTCAGGTGCACGCGGCCAAATCACACTGCGCGTGTCTGCAGAGCCAGCGTGCGATGCAAACAGTGTAAAGGAAGGCACGCGACATCAATGTGCAGGACAAAACGAGAAAAGAAAGCAGAACAACATGCCGCAATGGTCCAGCCACAAGAATTGACGGCCTGCACCATGCATGCCATTGAACGGCAGGAAAGGCAGTGCGTACTGCTACAAACTGCGGTAGCTTGGATTGAAGGAGACTCCTCAGGCAACTACGCACGAATCTTACTTGAAAGCGGCAGCCAAAGGTCATTCATCGCAGCTGGATTAGCAGAAGCAATTGGTGCAAAGATCATCAAACAAGAAAAGTTGACTATTGGCTCGTTCGGTGGTAATGAAACGTTGAAGACCATGGATGTGGTGCTAGTAGGGCTGGAAACCAAGAGCTCGACCACCACAATCGAAGCACTGAAAGTAGACGTGATATCCCATAATTGTCTTCCAGTACCCAGCAAAGACATCAGCGAAGAGATGAAGAAAATAGATTTGGCAATTGCCGACGACACCAGTAAAACAAGAACGCAAAAGTCGATATGTTTGCTAATTGCCTGAGATTTTTATTGGGAATTCTTCACAGGAACGATAAAACAAATAGGTGACAAATTAATGGCTGCGGAAAGAACGCTCGGATGGGTAGTGCAAGGACCATACCATCAAAACAAACTGAAAGTGACAAAAGACAAGGCAGTCATGGTACTTCATGCCGAAGCTACTGATAAAGGAATACAGGACGAAATGCAAAAATACTGGAATTTGGAGTCAATCGGCATGACAATGAAACATGGTCTACCAAGTAACGAAGATAAGGTGTTAGAGGGGTTCCAGGAGAAAATAACGATGGAAATTGGTCGCTACGCAGTAGGTCTGCCATGGAAAGAGAACGTAAACCTGGACACGAACTGTGAAATTGCAGTAAAATGGCTACGGCGATTAACAACAAGGCTGAAGAAGAGTGGTGCTCTCAGAAGATATGACGAGACAATCTCAGAATATTTCACCTCTGGTGTAGCGGAAGAGGTACAGGAGGGAGCAGGAAAACCAAATACCCTTTGCTACTATATGCCCCACCACGCAGTCACACGAGAGGACCGAGCAACCACGAAAGTCAGAGTCGTTTTCGACGCGTCGTCAAGCTCGATGGAAAACAGATCGCTAAACGACAATTTAGAAGCCGGTCCGAACTTTAACGAGGACACATTGTCCATGCTTATAAACTTCAGAAAAGAAAAGATTGCACTGATCGGAGACGTGGAAAAGGCATTTTTGCAGATCAGCATCCACGAAGAAGACCGAGAGTCTTTGCGGTTTCTGTGGTGGAAACACGACGACCAGGGAAAACTAACTGACGAAAGTCAGGCGTGGAGGATGACAAGAGTGACATTCGGCACTACACCGAGCGCATTTCTACTGGCAGCCACAATTAAGCACCATCTAAAAGAAATGACTTCTGAATTTCAAGAAACAACACAAAGGCTACAGAGGGCAATTTACGTCGACGACGTGATGCTCGGAGCGGACAGTGAAGCCATTAAACTGTCCAACGAGAAGAAAATGGTGTTCGACAGAGCCTCGATGAACGTGAGAAAATGGACGTCAAACGACAAGCGAGTAAATGAAGTGTTCGACGCAACCGAGAAGGACGAGGGTGCGCACAAGCAGCTTTGGTCAAGCGGCCGAACGAAGTTGTTAGGAATGATATGGAAACACCACGAGGACGTTCTGTGCTCTCCAGGGGAGAAATGGGTGTCAGAACTAACAATGCTCCTAGTGACTACAAGAACGGTGCTGCGGGCAACTGCTAAAATATTTGATGCACTTGGACTATAGTCGCCATTCACCGTACGAGCGAAAATAGGTTTCCAGAGCCTATGGAAACTGGACACAACATGGGATGATCCTTTACCTGCTGAAGAAAACAAAAGGTGGAGAGGTTTATTGAAGAGGCATTAGCGATGAAGCACCCCCAAGTGCCCAAGTGCTACGCTGAAAATCAAGGTATGATACAAGACTCAACGCTGCACGTCTTTGCTGACGCAAGCCCACTAGCATATGGAGCAGCAGCGTACCTCGTGACATCAAACAGCAATGGAACAACGGCGGCAACATTGATGGTGGCGAAAAGTCGTGTGGCTTCGATCAAAGAACTCACGTTGGCTCGATTGGAACTGATGGCAGCAGTGCTAGCTGCAAGATTAGGAGATTACGTACAAAAACACTACGTGGGAAACCTGGGAAGCAGTCACTTTTGGACTGACTCCATGATAGTGTTGCACTGCATCAACGGAAGCAGCAAGGGAGAAGCATTCATAGAGAATAGAGTCGCGGAAATACGGGCGAAAACGAGAGCGGGAAGCTGGTCATTTGTACAAGGAAAAGATAACCCAGAAGACCTACTAACGCGGGGAATCAAAGCACGTGCCTTGATTGAGTCACAACTGTGGTGGTGCGGACCCAGTTGGCTAGCGTCACAAGAAATTGATCGCTACAAAAACTACGGAGGAGACGACCAGTTCATGATTGAAGAACAGAGGATCGAATGGAACAAGTGCACAGACGGAACAGAGACACCGGCATCATCGATATTGAACAACGAGAACTATGGATCATACAATCGCCTACTGAGAACAACTGCTTGGGTATTTAGATTCGTCAAGAACCTTAAAAAAGAACATTGGAAGGGGCCATTGGGAACGCAAAAAATAACCTAAGCGAAAATTACTGGATTAAGAAAGCTCAAGAAATATTTACTCCGCACAGCCATTCGCACCGAGAAGGAAAAAACGTGTTTCAAATACAAGGACAAGACGTATTTATTGACGATGAGGGGAGTATACGGCAAAAAGGACGCGTTCAAATAGCAATACGATAAACAAGCACGTCATCGTGTTACCGAAGCAAGGACAGTTAACGGAGTTGCTTGTGAATACAGTTCACCGTCTGACGATGCATGGTGGGGTTCAAGCAACGCTTGATCAGCTGCGAACACGATTTTGGATCTTCCAAGGCCGTCAGACGGTCAAACGAGTAATAAACAAATGCATAATTTGTAAAAGACACAATGCAAGACCACTGGGCGAAGTGACACCTCCCTTACCAGCGGACCGAGTCACGCAAGCCATGCCATTTCAAGTCAGCGGAGTAGACTTTACAGGACCGCTCTACGCAGCAGGCAAGGGCCAGTGCCTGAAATGGTATATCATGATTTTCACCTGCGCTGTCTCAAGAGCAGTTCATCTGGAAGTGGTCAACAATATGCCAACACTCAACCTCTTGTAAGCATTCCGCAGATTCACAGCGCTGCGAGGAATGCCAGCAATAGTGTATTCAGATAATGCGAAAACCTTCAAGAAGGCGGCGAAAGACATCAATGATGTACTGGGCACCGTTCAACGAGAGAACTTGGATAATTACTGCAGCTCACGTAATATCAAGTGGAAGCTGATAGCGGAGGGCGCACCGTGGTGGGGAGGGTTTTATGAGCGTCTTATACGCCGCCTTAAAACCTCCCTGCGGAAAATCATCGCGAGGATGACTATTACAATAGAAGAGCTGCAAACCGTCATAACAGAAGTGGAAGGAGCTTTAAATAACCGACCGTTGACATACGTGTACGGCGAGCCTTGCGAGCCTATGCCAATAACCCCTGCGGACATCATCGGAGGGAGACAGCAACTTAACGATTCACAACGTCTCATCCTCGGGAATATCGAAGAGGCCTGGAGAAGTAGGTGTCGGATCGTGCGGACTTGGTGGGCAAAATGGCATCGAGAATATCTGAAAGAAATTGGAGCGACGCGCGCACAAAAGCAACGGCCAGTAAAGCGTTGGAGGAAGGCGACGTAGTTCTTCTGGGAGGAACCGGCCCGAGGACATTCTTGGAAATGTGTAGAATAGAGAAGACGTATACAGGACGTGACGGTGGGACAAGGGCGTGTCTTCTGCGGAGAAGGAACAAGGAGCTTATACGGCGGTCTACCAAGCACGTTTACCCGCTCGAGGACGGTTTTAAATAAGCGCGCCACTGATCCTTCAAGCGCACTTCCGGCGGGCGGGACTCTGTAAAATATCACCATCATGAACACTGAAGAAGAAGAGCAAGAAGATCTGCTTTTTGTGGCGCGAGCGCGCGATCAGAATTCTGGCAGCCATTAAAAAAAGGATTCAGATGTTTCCCCGGTCTCTCTCGTAATTACACTTATAAGCTAAGAACGCTACCCGGAGATTCTATGGGATAAATATTCCCTAAAAAGCCCTGTTCGCAGCTCAGGCCCTACATATAGCTTTTGCAACATTTGTGTTGGGTTCTCAAAGGGAAGCTATGCGCAGGCACAACTTGTTTCTTCCTTTCAAGGCAGGGGGTGTTGGGCTCAAACATTTCTTTGTGCGTCAACTTGTGTCTAGTTTTTTCTTGTACAAATTGATTGAGCACCCAATTTTACTACCTGTACTTCAGCAGAGCATAAGTTTCCATTTTCCGTTTTTGCTTATATGTACGGGCGAAGTTAATGCGAAGCCGCCATGGGGGTTTATCAAGCACGTCGTGGAGTCTTTTAAATTTCTTACCGCGCGGTTTTCCTTGGAATATCTGTTATTATGTCAAGCAAAACTATGACGAGCACTCTTATTGAAAGTATATTTTCGGTACCTATTTATCGCCAGCCTTACTTAGGCCACCAAAAAAGCAATTTTTTTTAAACGCGTAATGAGTATGTGTGTTTCGCCAAATGCGAAAACCCTTTTCTTCAAGCTTCATTCTTCTGCACTCTCAGTTAAGACATTGCTGCGCGGAAAGGAAATGTCTATTCCTTGGTCGGACAATTGTCGCCTATGTAATCAACCAGAGACAATTGATCATTGTTGTCTGTTGTTCCGGGACACTGTGTTCTTATGGGAAGTTTTGCAGCGGACATTAATAAAGGACACTGACATCACCCCGTACGCCATTCGCTTCCTGCCATTTGAAGATGTTAATCGGGTGCCATATGACGTTTTTGTTCTCCTAGGATTGTTTATCTTCTGGAAGTGCCGCATGACTGATCGGCATGCGGAACCCCCTAGGCCGACCAAGTGCATTTTTTGGGAACAGGCGGCGTGGGTGCGGAGCGTTTATGCTTCGCAGAGGGAGAGAAATAACATTTATTAAAAGAGCTCCCCTTATGGGGCGGTGGCGGCTGCCCACAGGGCCGCAGCAACCTGGAGGCCTCGGGAGGTGACTAGCACCTGGTCCGAAACATCGGAGTTCCGGGGATCCACCAGAGTGGCTCCCTCTTTTGGATGCATGCCTTTGCTTGCCTGAGTTTTGAACTGGGTACGATATTTGTTCGAATGATGTCTTTACCCTTTGCTGTCTGTTAGTGTTCAAATTGTGTATTAAGTGTCTTGTCTGCGTTTTTCTAAAGTTTTCTAATATTTCCATACATTTAGGAAAAATTCCTTGTAGCGATGTGGTATAGTTCTTCGTTTTAAACGAGAAGGCTCAGGTTGGAGTCCGGCATTGCAATATTTTTTTTCTTTTTTTAGCTTTCGGGTTTTTTCGGTCATCGTGATTTTGTTAATTCTGTTTTTATTCTGGTTTTTGGTATATCAAGAGAGCGACGCACAGGACTTCTACATTGGGTTTAATTGCGTTTAATATAGGCTGTGTTCTGTGTCGTTGACCTGGGTTTTGAATAAGTTTGTTACAGTTTTGCTGGATTTGGGTAGGTTATGACGTGTTCGGTTAGGTTACGCCAAGTTCGGTGAGGTGACGTTAGGTTACGTTGGGATGTAATATTATTCAGGAAATTTTAGGACAGCCAGCTTTTATGGAAACTGCATTGAGCATTTCTCGTAGGTCATTGTCACGGCTGCCGTAAGATTAGACGCAGCCTAAAGATATTCTCCTTTTGGTGATTGTAAGTTGGGCTGTGCCAATTTAGACTAGAGCCACGCTGAGCATCTTTATGTGACTCTTCTCTGGGAGGACATCCGTAGCATTTTTATGGGGATTTTGACTCGGCCGCGTGGCACCATCCATCGTTTACGAAACGGACCTTCAAGGGGAAACAGAACCACGAGAATATTGAAAATAGTTTCAAAACTAATGTGATTACACCATTGGGTTTTATTTAACGTTCTTTCAACTCATAATCAATGCGTTCTGTGTGTTCTGAGAGGCTGTCGTTACTCCTTTGCCCCTGTTTCAATTAAGATACCCAATCCTGGTGCTGACATCAGTCGCGCTGAAAACACTCCGGGGTGGACCAGTGGGTAAGGAGTGGCGCTGCTGAGATTAAGGATGTGGGTTCGATCCCCATCCCCCGCTGGCGTCTTTCTGACGAGACCACAAAACTGACACGCCCGTACGCCATTTCGGGGCTCATTAGCGACAACCAGGTTGTAGAAATTATTTAGGGCACTTCCGCTACGGCGTGCCTCGTGGCCTAGGCGTGCCTTCAGCCCATGAATTACCGAAATTTTGTTTTTATCTTCCGTTGGAAAGACGCTTTGCTGTAGTGGCGTCAGTTGCGGGCATGGCTGGTTACCGCGTCTATCGAGTATACTACCACTAACTGGGTGTTGAACGAACTTCACTGCGCATGCGCGGCACCTGCTGAAAATGCGGGTCTTTCTTTTGTATCCACAGTAGTATCAATGTCCTCCTCTCCACAGTTAGTTGCCCGATTCCGGCCAGCCCTCGAATCTTGCTGCCTCCGTCGTAGCTTCCGGCTGGTAGCGATGACGTATTTCCGTGGACACTTGATGAGCACGGCTGGTAGCGGACGAATAACTGCGACGGAGAAATCGAAAAATGAGCTTAATAACGCTTTCGCTGTAATAAATGCGTGGCAGGTAAACCTTTGAGTGAGGCTGTCTGCCACGCGGATGATGAACAAAAGAGAAATTCCCGCAACTCCTCCTTCGAAACTATTTTGCGAGCAGAGGATAACTGAAGCGTACTCTCCGGCTGGAGACGGATATACACGCGGTAGGGACCTGCGGAAGCCAGGTCCGCCAAACCGCTTTAAAGAAAGGCGATACCAGGGAAACATGTCTTCGCTGATCATATTGCGCACACACCGGCTGACGGTCGACCGGTGGCGGTGGATTGTACGGTCGCGACCAACGCTTCTGTAGAAGCTGCCCGTCGCGTAAAACCGCAGCGCGCACTACACTTGCTCCTCGATGGTCATGGAGCGAAAGCCGCCTCTAAGTCGTCGCAAACGGGGGTATGTCGTCAGACAACTGCACAACCAATGCACAGCACTTTTTGAAAGAAAATAAACTAGAAATTCCTCCCTCGTTTAAAAGACCCGTCGGAGAAATATGCCAGCTACGGCGACCATAAAAATAAACCACGCCGCAGCATCGGCCACCACAGGAGTCGTGAGTTCAACTCGGCCGTGTAAATCCATGGCCTAGTTTCCTCCGTGTTCTAATGTAAGTCAAGCACCCCCAGCCCATTTGTGGGCGTGGCGTAACAACCGAAGCCACACCCACCCATGGCGTCAACTTTGTGTGGGGTGTAGCGTCGTAGCCACGAAGTCGTCATTCAATGCCCGCCAGCAGCGACATGAACTTAGTGCAAAACAAAAATGATGTTCCGAGGTCACCGTCAGCGAATGGTGCCGCTGTTGCGGGGGTGTTTGGTCCGAACTGTAGTTCACTATTGTACGAGGCAACATGAGAGGCCAAGACAAAACGATTTTCCCACGGGTGCCTTTTCATACACCGTGAAAGCACAGTGGATGACAAATGACACAATTTCAATGTCTTAAAACGCACTCGCCATAGCTCAAACACGGGGCCCTATTCTCGACTGAACAAATTCCCGGGCAACACGCCAGGTATTTTGCGTAAGCAAAACGTAAGCAACCTGTGACGTGATGCACGTATAGCTCTGACGACATGCAGTGTAATTTGACGCTTCCCTCTTAAAGATCCCAAACAAGGTATCAAGTATTGTGCATAAGAGATATAGAAACACTTGGCATGTCTTATAAAAATTAATATGGCAGTTGAGGCTAGCAAGAGAAATCCACTTCTGAAGGCCAAAATTGGGCTCAACACCACAAGGCGATCGGGTAACGTTGATCCAAAAGCGATCGAAAGGCAAGGGTGAAGCTAAACAACATCATACAATTTTTAGATGCTAAGCATCTCATGCTCGGGGCGGTGACCCTTCCTCCCTTGTTGCCGTTGTTGTCCACCGTCCGCACTCGACTGCGCATGCGCGCCTCTTCAGCCCCGTCAGCGTTTGGCCTGACGTCAGCACAGTCCACTATAAAAAGAAATAGTTAGGCGGCGCTCGGTTTCGATCCCACAACTCTCTGGCCGCAACTGGAGGTACATGGCGCTCTTCCCCCTGCGCTACAAACCGAGACGGGAGCACGTGCTACGAACGCGCCTCATGGCCTTCACTAATTCAAACTACGTCAAGACGCTACTGATACAACGAAGGCGCGCGAAGCTGAACGACAACGGAAACGACGAACTTCAACCTTAGAGGAGGATGTTCAATTTCTCGTGGGAAAGATGTGGTGAGAAGCGCCACGATATCCTTCAGGGCCTTTCATCCATTGATTTTGGGCAGAGAGTGTACAGTTACGTCGCAGCCTTCCTCACGAAACGCACCGCGACCATTGGAATTGGACATTTATGGTCTGCTCCTTTCAAGACGATCGCTCGTGGCACCCCACAGAGGTCAGTCATCTCGCCACTTTTGTTTAACCTTGCCATGAAGGACTTCCCACCATTATTGCAAGATATTCCCCACCTTTGTCACGCCATCTACGCAGATGAACCCACCTTTTGGAGGCCTACAGGATCCATGGGTGAGCAACAAGAAGCACTTCAAGCCGCTATAGACAAGGCGCAAAGATACCTTCGAGAACGAGGTCTTGAATGTGCCCCAGATAAATCGGCACTTTTGACACAGTTTAGAGCTGGTACCCCGAAACAAAACAAGTCCACCGTCCCAGACCCGGACGTATTGATAAATGAGCAACCCGTCCCAACTGTGCCTCACTTGAGAATTCCTGGACTTGTTGTCCCTAAAAATGGCTCTGGGCTCCACACAATGGCTCCCCTCCAGAAGACTGTCAACCAGCTGACGATATGGTCTCAAAGAACCTGACACGCTCCAAATAATACAAGCAGTACTCATAAGTAGAATCAGCTATAGAACACCGTACTTGGCCCTTAAAACTAACGAAAAAGCCAGATTAAATATAATTATTCGCCAAGCCTACAAGACTGCGCTCGGGCTACCCCATAAGACATCGACATCTAAATTATTACAATTAGGCGTACATAACAGTTGGGACGAATTACAAGAAGCGCACCACACTTCTCAGATAGAGCGCCTGAAAAAAACGACGACGGGGCGCGCAACTTTTCACCGACTAGGTTACACCACTCCACCGGTTAAAGATCAGAAAACAAGCATACCTTTGAAGATTCGACAGCACATACGAGTGGCCCCAATACCAAGAAACATGCATCCAGAGTACAAGGCCAGAAGAATTGCCCGTGCACGAGCCATGTCCGCCAGATATGCAAACGACCTAAATACCTGTTATGTGGATGCATCCCCTTATCCGCGCCACCCGGCCCATGCAACTTGTGTAGTGAATGGACGGGGCCAAGAGATCACATCCTGCACCGTCAATACCACAGCGATTGATACTGCCGAAGAAGCCGCTATAGCCCACGCCATCATCACTGCCCAATACCCAATCACCATACTTACCGACTCTCAGGCAGCGTGCAGAAATTACTTACAAGGTCGAATTTCTAAAACGGCACTTCGTCTTCTTTTAACAAGACAGAGCAGTCCCGAAGTTTATATAGTTTGGGTGCCAGGACACCAATCCCTTGAGGGGAATGAGGCGGCTCACGCCGCTGCCCGCGATTACATACACCGGGCCATTTCTCTCACAGGGCAGTCACCACCTCATCCACCTAATCCGCAACCTCTCTTGCGCTACACAGATATCTTGGCGGACTACCGGACACAAACGGCAAATTTTCCCATTCCCACAACCAACTCGCAAGGGATGAAGCAACAATGTTCAGACGACTTCAAACTAACACGTATCCTCACCGTACCCTTCTTCATGCCATTTATCCGACATACTATCCAGCCACCTGCCACTACTGCCCAGCGCCCGGTACCCTATACCTTCAGGTGTGGGAGTGCCAAAAGACTCCGGACCTGCACCCAATCCCCAACCACTCTATACAACAGTGGACGGCGCGGTTGACCAGCAAGGACCCTACGTTCCAGCTTGACCTGGTGCAACGGGCCCGCGCAGCCAGCCGCAGCCAGGGGATCCCGGACTAGGGATTCCCTCCACCGGGTGGGTGCCCTAACAACTGCACCTGTTGTTTTAATAAAGATTTGTTCCATTCCATTCCGTGGGAAAGCTGTGGCGCTTCCTCCATGCGGCTTGCAGCTCAACCAGAGAAGAGCACGAAGAGGGCGGGCAGCGGGGTATGAGCGGGAGCACGCAATAAAGACGAGAACCAGGAGGTGCTCGATCAGCTAACGCGGGTGTCGGTGTCTCCGCTGTCTCTACATTTCTCTACATTTCTCTGTCTCTA
This sequence comes from Haemaphysalis longicornis, assembly GCA_013339765.2. Classification (NCBI taxonomy): domain Eukaryota; kingdom Metazoa; phylum Arthropoda; class Arachnida; order Ixodida; family Ixodidae; genus Haemaphysalis; species Haemaphysalis longicornis. Next base: position 1,380 of record JABSTR010002989.1, on the reverse strand, counting down.
CATGGGGGTTCGCACTACGTTCCCCTTCGTGCTCCTATAAACGGAACAACATAACGGCAACACAATTGAACCTACAGAGAACCTCCATGATGCTTCGCATCCTCCTTATGGTTCCGCACGGGAAGATGGTGTAATTTTTTCTTTGTTATACTTCTCTTGAATTCAATTATGTGACCCAGCGGCTTACTAGGACGAGTGTGGATAAATGCCATGCATTGGGCTCTCTTTGTCATAGAGAGGCTTGTACAGCACTCTTATGTTGCGGTTACGCCAAAGAAATAATATTTTTATTTTATTGCCAAACATAAAGGAAAATACTGCACGTTATTTGTATGCTCCGTGATCACTGACCTGGAAACATTTAAAACTATAATTTGTTTTCGCGTGCATGCGAAACTGCGCCTGCTGGAAATTCGTGAACATTTCGTGGTGCCGAAGGTCGGGGAATTTTTTTGCCCTATTTTGCGGCAAAAGCAGCCGCCATTTTCAAGTTGTTACGTAACATTACGTCACTTTTACGCAGGCTGAAGTTGCCAATGCCTAACGTCGTTCCATCCAACTGTTTTAATTACGTCACGCCTTCTCAGCCAATCACAGAGAGGGCGTGGATTACAAGCAGCATTGTTGTTGAATAGCAAAGACAGGCTTACGTTGTCATTTCCAGTGAATTTAGTTTAGTTTTTCATTGTAGGCTAAGAATTGTGCACTTCACGTAGGTAGAAATAACGCAAACTTTAGAACTGTTGATAGTAAACGTCATAAAACGTCGAAAGGACGATTGCACACGCAACCGCTTTGTCGACCGGAAACACGTGTCGAAAATTCAAAGCCATTGAGAAAAAACTTCCGGAAAATTTCCAACTCCCCGGAAATTTGTGCAGTCAAGAATAGGGCCCATGGTCTTGACACCGGGTGATTTCTGATAAACGCCCGCCGTGCACACTCAAACAAGCCGCAAACAAAAGTCATATTTGATGGTCAGGAGCAAGGTGCGTTCCGCTCGCTACAGTAGACCTCTTTGAATACTTGGTTCGTGCTTGTTGAGCGCTGCACTGGGACTACCCTCAAGCCACATTGCAAACATAATTCAGTGGAAGAACAGAACACCGAGAAAAACGGACCGCCCCGCGCTGGGCATGGCCAACTGCTAGACTGGGGATTTCAAAGTTAAAGTGAGGTTATCTTGTTTATGCTAGGGAATGAGTATTGCAGATCGATTTCGGATGGTTCTGCATGCGGAAGATAGCACAAGCCGCACTTCATTAACGTAAGCGGCCCCAATTGCCGGTGAGCGCGACCACAGGCGGCGCTGCGAAGCGCGCCTGCATGATGTCAGCGTAGGGATTCTCGCATTTGTCGTCTGATTCAGTGGGGCTGTGC